>JAVHSO010000111.1:0-99651 GCA_031468815.1 Morus bassanus | reverse complement strand
TAGCACTCTGCTCACCTAGCACTCTGCTCAGCTAGCACTCTGCTCAGCTAGCGCTCTCCTCGCCTAGCACTCTGCTCAGCTAGCACTCTGCTCAGCCAGCGCTCTGCTCAGCTAGCACTCTGCTCAGCTAGCACTCTGCTCAACTAGCACTCTGCTCAGCTAGCACTCTGCTCAGCTAGCACTCTGCTCAGCAAGCACTCTGCTCAGCTAGCACTCTCCTCACCTAGCACTCTGCTCAGCTATCACTCTGCTCAGCAAGCACTCTGCTCAGGTAGCACTCTGCTCAGCTAACAATCTGCTCAGCTAGCACTCTACTCAGCTAGCGCTCTGCTCAGCTAGCACTCTGCTCAGGTAGCGCTATGCTCAACTAGCACTCTGCTCAGCAAGCACTCTCCTCAGCTAGCACTCTGTTCAGCCAAACTCTGCTCAGCCAGCACTCTGCTCAACCAACACTCTGCTCACTTAGCACTCTGCTCAGCTAGCGCTATGCTCAGGTAGCACTCTGTTCAGCTAGCGCTATGCTCAGCTAGCGCTCCGCTCAGCCAGCAGACTGCTCAGCTAGCACTCTGCTCAGCTAGCACTCTGCTCAGCTAGCACTATGCTCATCTAGACGTCTGCTCAGCTAGCACTCTGCTCAGCTAGCACTCTGCTCAGCTAGCACTCTGCTCAACTAGCACTCTGCTCACCTAGCGCTCTGCTCAGCTAGTGTTCCGCTCAGCCAGCAGACTGCTCAGCTAGCACTCTGCTGAGCTAGCACTATGCTCAGCTAGCACTCTCTTCAGCTAGCGCTAAGCTCAGCAAGCACTCTGCTCAGCTAGCACTCTGCTCAGCTAGCACTCTGCTCACCTAGCACTCTGCTCAGCTAGCACTATTCTCAGCTAGCGCTCTCCTCACCTAGCACTCTGCTCAGCTAGCACTCTGCTCAGCAAGCACTCTGCTCAGATAGCACTCTGCTGAGCTAGCAATCTGCTCAGCTAGCACTCTACTCAGCTAGCGCTCTGCTCAGCTAGCACTCTGCTCAGGTAGCGCTCTGCTCAACTAGCACTCTGTTCAGCCAGCACTCTGCTCAGCTAGCACTCTGCTCACCTAGAACTCTGCTCAGCCAGCACTCTGCTCAGCTAGCACTCTGCTCAGCTAGCGGTATGCTCAGCTAGCATTCTGCTCAGCTAACACTATGCTCAGCTAGCACTCTGCGCAGCTAGCGCTCCACTCAGCCAGCAGACTGCTCAGCTAGCGCTCCGCTCAGCAAGCACTCTGCTCAGCTAGCACTCTGCTCACCTAGCATTCTGCTCAGCTAGCACTCTGCTCAGCTAGCGCTCTCCTCACCTAGCATTCTGCTCAGCTAGCACTCTCCTCAGCCAGCGCTCTGCTCACCTAGCACTCTGCTCAGCTAGCACTCTGCTCACCTAGCACTCTGCTCAGATAGCACTCTGATCACCTAGCACTCTGCTCAGCAAGCACTCTGCTCAGCTAGCACTCTGCTCAGCAAGCACTCTCCTCAGCTAGCACTCTCCTCAGCTAGCACTCTGCTCAGCTAGCGCTCTGCTCAGACAGCACAATGTTCAGGTATCACTCTGCTCACACTGCAATCTGCTCAGCAAGCTCTCTGTTCAGCCAGCACTATGCTCAGCTAGACCTCTGCTCAGCTAGCACTCTGCTCACCTAGCACTCTGCTCACCTAGCACTCTGCTCAGCCAAAACTCTGCTCAGCCAGCGCTCTGCTCAGCTAGCACTATGCTCAGCTAGCACTCTGCTCAGGTAGCGCTCTGCTCAGCTAGTGCATCTGCTCAACTAGAACTCTGTTCAGCCAGCGCTCTGCTCAGCTAGCACTATGCTCAGCTAGACGTCTGCTCAGCTAGCACTCTGCTCAGCTAGCACTCTGCTCAACTAGCACTCTGCTCACCTAGCTCTCTGCTCAGCTAGTGCTCCGCTCAGCCAGCAGACTGCTCAGCTAGCACTATGCTCAGCTAGCACTCTGTTCAGCTAGCGATATGCTCAGCAAGCACTCTGCTCAGCTAGCACTCGCTCAGCTAGCACTCTGCTCACCTAGCATTCTGCTCATCTAGCACTCTGCTCAGCTAGCGCTATCCTCACCTAGCACTCTGCTCAGCTAGGACTCTGCTCAGCAAGCACTCTGCTCAGGTAGCACTCTGCTGAGCTAGCAATCTGCTCAGCTAGCACTCTGCACAACTAGCACTCTGTTCAGCCAGCACTCTGCTCAGCTAGCACTCTGCTCACCTAGCACTCTGCTCAGCCAGCACTCTGCTCAGCTAGCACTCTGCTCAGCTAGCGGTATGCTCAGCTAGCACTCTGCTCAGCTAGCACTATGCTCAGCTAGCACTCTGCTCAGCTAGCGCTCCGCTCAGCCAGCAGACTGCTCAGCTAGCGCTCCGCTCAGCAAGCACTCTGCTCAGCTAGCACTCTGCTCACCTAGCATTCTGCTCAGCTAGCACTCTGCTAAGCTAGCGCTCTCCTCACCTAGCATTCTGCTCAGCTAGCACTCTGCTCAGCCAGCGCTCTGCTCAGCTAGCACTCTGCTCAGCTAGCACTCTGCTCACCTAGCACTCTGCTCAGCTAGCACTCTGATAACCTAGCACTCTGCTCAGCAAGCACTCTGCTCAGCTAGCACTCTGCTCAGCAAGCACTCTCCTCAGCTAGCACTCTCCTCAGCTAGCACTCTGCTCAGCTAGCGCTCTGCTCAGCTAGCACTCTGTTCAGCTAGCGCTATGCTCAGCTAGCACTCACTCAGCTAGCGCTCTGTTCAGCTAGATGTCTGCTCAGCTAGCACTCTGCTCAGGTATCACTCTGCTCACACTGCAATCTGCTCAGCAAGCTCTCTGTTCAGCCAGCACTATGCTCAGCTAGACCTCTGCTCAGCTAGCATTCTGCTCACCTAGCACTCTGCTCACCTAGCACTCTGCTCAGCCAAAACTCTGCTCAGCCAGCGCTCTGCTCAGCTAGCACTCTGCTCAGCTAGCACTCTGCTCAGGTAGCGCTCTGCTCAGCTAGCGCATCTGCTCAACTAGAACTCTGCTCAGCCAGCGCTCTGCTCAGCTAGCACTCTGCTCAGCTAGCACTATGCTCAGCTAGACGTCTGCTCAGCTAGCACTCTGCTCAGCTAGCACTCTGCTCAACTAGCACTCTGCTCACCTAGCGCTCTGCTCAGCTAGTGCTCCGCTCAGCCAGCAGACTGCTCAGCTAGCACTATGCTCAGCTAGCACTCTGTTCAGCTAGCGCTATGCTCAGCAAGCACTCTGCTCAGCTAGCACTCTGCTCAGCTAGCACTCTGCTCACCTAGCATTCTGCTCATCTAGCACTCTGCTCAGCTAGCGCTCTCCTCACCTAGCACTCTGCTCAGCTAGCACTCTGCTCAGCAAGCACTCTGCTCAGGTAGCACTCTGCTGAGCTAGCAATCTGCTCAACTAGCACTCTGCTCAACTAGCACTCTCTTCAGCCAGCACTCTGCTCAGCTAGCACTCTGCTCACCTAGCACTCTGCTCAGCCAGCACTCTGCTCAGCTAGCACTCTGCTCAGCTAGCGGTATGCTCAGCTAGCACTCTGCTCAGCTAGCACTATGCTCAGCTAGCACTCTGCTCAGCTAGCGCTCCGCTCAGCCAGCAGACTGCTCAGCTAGCGCTCCGCTCAGGAAGCACTCTGCTCAGCTAGCACTCTGCTCACCTAGCATTCTGCTCAGCTAGCACTCTGCTCAGCTAGCGCTCTCCTCACCTAGCATTCTGCTCAGCTAGCACTCTGCTTAGCCAGCGCTCTGCTCAGCTAGCACTCTGCTCAGCTAGCACTCTGCTCACCTAGCACTCTGCTCAGCTAGCACTCTGATCACCTAGCACTCTGCTCAGCAAGCACTCTGCTCAGCTAGCACTCTGCTCAGCAAGCACTCTCCTCAGCTAGCACTCTCCTCAGCTAGCACTCTGCTCAGCTAGACGTCTGCTCAGCTAGCACTCTGTTCAGCTAGCGCTATGCTCAGCTAGCACTCACTCAGCTAGCGCTCTGTTCAGCTAGACGTCTGCTCAGCTAGCACTCTGCTCAGCTAGCACTCTGCTCACCTAGCATTCTGCTCATCTAGCACTCTCCTCACCTAGCACTCTGCTCAGGAAGCACTCTACTCAGCTAGCACTCTGCTCAGGTAGCGCTCTGCTCAACTAGCACTCTGTTCAGCCAGCACTCTGCTCAGCTAGCACTCTGCTCAGCCAAAACTCTGCTCAGCCAGCACTCTGCTCAACCAACACTCTGCTCACCTAGCACTCTGCTCAGCTAGCACTCTGCTCAGCTAGCGCTCTGCTCAACTAGCACTCTGTTCAGCCAGCACTATGCTCAGCTAGCACTCTGCTCAGCTAGTACTCTGATCACCTAGCACTCTCCTCAGCTAACACTCTGCTCAGGTAGCACTCTGCTCAGCCAGCACTCTGCTCACCCTGCAGTCTGCTCAGCAAGCTCTCTGTTCAGCCAGCACTATGCTCAGCTAGACCGCTGCACAGCTAGCACTCTGCTCACCTAGCACTCTGCTCAGACAGCACACTGCTCAGGTATCACTCTGCTCACACTGCAATCTGCTCAGCAAGCTCTCTGTTTAGCCAGCACTATGCTCAGCTAGACCTCTGCTCAGCTAGCACTCTGCTCACCTAGCACTCTGCTCACCTAGCACTCTGCTCAGCCAAAACTCTGCTCAGCCAGCGCTCTGCTCAGCTAGCACTATGCTCAGCTAGCACTCTGCTCAGGTAGCGGCTCTGCTCAGCTAGCGCATCTGCTCAACTAGAACTCTGTTCAGCCAGCGCTCTGCTCAGCTAGCACTCTGCTCAGCTAGCACTATGCTCAGCTAGACGTCTGCTCAGCTAGCACTCTGCTCAGCTAGCACTCTGCTCAGCTAGCACTCTGCTCACCTAGCGCTCTGCTCAGCTAGTGCTCCGCTCAGCCAGCAGACTGCTCAGCTAGCACTCTGCTCACCTAGCACTATGCTCAGCTAGCAATCTGTTCAGCTAGCGCTATGCTCAGCAAGCACTCTGCTCAGCTAGCACTCTGCTCAGCAAGCACTCTGCTCAGGTAACACACTGCTGAGCTAGCAATCTGCTCAGCTAGCACTCTACTCAGCTAGCGCTCTGCTCAGCCTACACTCTGCTCAGGTAGCGCTCTGCTCAACTAGCACTCTGTTCAGTCAGCACTCTGCTCAGCTAGCACTCTGCTCACCTAGCACTCTGCTCAGCCAGCACTCTGCTCAACCAACACTCTGATCAGTCAGCACTCTGCTCAGCTAGCACTCTGCTCAGCTAGCGCGCTGCTCAACTAGCACTCTGCTCACCTGGCACTGTGCTCAGCTATTACTCTGATCACCTAGCACTCTGCTCAACTAGCACTCTGCTCAGCTAGCACTCTGCTCAACTAGCACTCTGCTCAGCTAGCACTCTGCTCAGCTAGCGCTCTGCTCAACTAGCACTCTGATCACCTAGCACTCTGCTCAGCAAGCACTCTGCTCAGCTAGCACTCTGCTCAGCAAGCACTCTCCTCAGCTAGCACTATTCTCAGCTAGCGCTATGCTCAGCTAGCACTCTGCTCAGCTAGGACTATGCTCAGCTAGACGTCTGCTCAGCTAGCACTCTGCTCAGCTAGCACTCTTCTCAACTAGCACTCTGCTCAGCTAGCGCTATGCTCAGCTAGCGCTCCGCTCAGCCAGCAGACTGCTCAGCTAGCACTCTGCTCAGCTAGCACTCTGCTCAGCTAGCACTCTGCTCATCCAGCGCTCTGCTCAGCTAGCACTCTACTCAGCTAGCACTATGTTCACCTAGCACTCTGCTCAGCTAGCACTCTGATCACCTAGCACTCTGCTGAGCAAGCACTCTGCTCAGCTAGCACTCTGTTCAGCTAGCACTATGCTCAGCTAGCACTCTGCTCAGCTAGCACTCTGTTCAGCTAGACGTCTGCTCAGCTAGCACTCTGCTCAGCTAGCACTCTGCTCACCTAGCACTCTGTTTCAGCTAGCACTCTGCTCAGCAAGCACTCTGCTCAGGTAGCACTCTGCTCAGCTAGCAATCTGCTCAGCTAGCACTCTACTCACCTAGCGCTCTGCTCAGCTAGCACTCTGCTCAGGTAGCGCTCTGCTCAACTAGCACTCTGCTCAGCTAGCACTCTGCTCAGCTAGCACTCTGCTCAGCCAAAACTCTGCTCAGCCAGCACTCTGCTCAGCTAGCACTCTGCTCAGCAAGCACTCTCCTCAGCTAGCACTCTGCTCAGCCAGCACTCTGCTCAGCTTGCGGTATGCTCAGCTAGCACTCTGCTCAGCTAGCACTATGCTCAGCTAGCACTCTGCTCAGCTAGCGCTCCGCTCAGCCAGCAGACTGCTCAGCTAGCGCTCCGCTCAGCTAGCACTCTGCTCAGCTAGCACTCTGCTCACCTAGCATTCTGCTCAGCTAGCACTCTGCTTAGCTAGCGCTCTCCTCACCTAGCACTCTGCTCATCTAGCACTCTGCTCAGCCAGCGCTCTGCTCACCCAGCACTCTGCTCAGCTAGCACTCTGCTCACCTAGCACTCTGCTCAGCTAGCGCTTTCCTCACCTAGCACTCTGCTCAGCTAGCACTCTGCTCAGCAAGCACTCTGCTCAGGTAGCACTCTGCTCAGCTAACAATCTGCTCAGCTAGCACTCTACTCAGCTAGCGCTCTGCTCAGCTAGCACTCTGCTCAGGTAGCGCTATGCTCACTAGCACTCTGCTCAGCAAGCACTCTCCTCAGCTAGCACTCTGTTCAGCCAAAACTCTGCTCAGCCAGCACTCTGCTCAACCAACACTCTGCTCACTTAGCACTCTGCTCAGCTAGCGCTATGCTCAGGTAGCACTCTGTTCAGCTAGCGCTATGCTCAGCTAGCGCTCTGCTCAGCCAGCAGACTGCTCAGCTAGCACTCTGCATAGCTAGCACTCTGCTCACCTAGCATTCTGCTCATCTAGCACTCTGCTCAGCTAGCACTCTGCTCAGCTAGCGCTCTGCTCAACTAGCACTCTGATCACCTAGCACTCTGCTCAGCAAGCACTCTGCTCAGCTAGCACTCCGCTCAGCAAGCACTCTCCTCAGCTAGCACTATTCTCAGCTAGCGCTATGCTCAGCTAGCACTCTGCTCAGCTAGGACTATGCTCAGCTAGACGTCTGCTCAGCTAGCACTCTGCTCAGCTAGCACTCTTCTCAACTAGCACTCTGCTCAGCTAGCGCTCTGCTCAGCTAGCGCTCCGCTCAGCCAGCAGACTGCTCAGCTAGCACTCTGTTCAGCTAGCACTCTGCTCACCTAGCACTCTGCTCATCCAGCGCTCTGCTCAGCTAGCACTCTACTCAGCTAGCACTATGCTCACCTAGCACTCTGCTCAGCTAGCACTCTGATCACCTAGCACTCTGCTCAGCAAGCACTCTGCTCAGCTAGCACTCTGCTCAGCAAGCACTCTGCTCAGCTAGCGCTATGCTCAGCTAGCACTCTGTTCAGCTAGCACTATGCTCAGCTAGCACTCTGCTCAGCTAGCACTCTGTTCAGCTAGACGTCTGCTCAGCTAGCACTCTGCTCAGCTAGCACTCTGCTCACCTAGCACTCTGTTTCAGCTAGCACTCTGCTCAGCAAGCACTCTGCTCAGGTAGCACTCTGCTCAGCTAGCAATCTGCTCACCTAGCACTCTACTCAGCTAGCGCTCTGCTCAGCTAGCACTCTGCTCAGGTAGCGCTCTGCTCAATTAGCACTCTGCTCAGCTAGCACTCTGCTCAGCTAGCACTCTGCTCAGCCAAAACTCTGCTCAGCCAGCACTCTGCTCAGCTAGCACTCTGATCACCTAGCACTCTGCTCAGCAAGCACTCTGCTCAGCTAGCACTCTGCTCAGCAAGCACTCTCCTCAGCTAGCACTCTGCTCAGCCAGCACTCTGCTCAGCTTGCGGTATGCTCAGCTAGCACTCTGCTCAGCTAGCACTATGCTCAGCTAGCACTCTGCTCAGCTAGCGCTCCGCTCAGCCAGCAGACTGCTCAGCTAGCGCTCCGCTCAGCTAGCACTCTGCTCAGCTAGCACTCTGCTCACCTAGCATTCTGCTCAGCTAGCACTCTGCTTAGCTAGCGCTCTCCTCACCTAGCACTCTGCCATCTAGCACTCTGCTCAGCCAGCGCTCTGCTCACCCAGCACTCTGCTCAGCTAGCACTCTGCTCACCTAGCACTCTGCTCAGCTAGCGCTTTCCTCACCTAGCACTCTGCTCAGCAAGCACTCTGCTCAGCTAGCACTCTGCTCAGCTAGAACTCACTCAGCTAGCGCTCTGTTCAGCTAGACGTCTGCTCAGCTAGCACTCTGCTAAGCTAGCACTCTGCCTACCTAGCATTCTGCTCATCTAGCACTCTCCTCAGGTAGCACTCTGCTCAGCTAGCACTCTGCTCAGGTAGCGCTCTGCTCAACTAGCACTCTGTTCAGCCAGCACTCTGCTCAACTAGCACTCTGCTCAGCCAAAAATCTGCTCAGCCAGCACTCTGCTCAACCAACACTCTGCTCACATAGCACTCTACTCAGCTAGCGCTCTGCTCAACTAGCACTCTGTTCAGCTAGCGCTATGCTCACCTAGCACTCTACCCAGCTAGCACTCTGATCACCTAGCACTCTCCTCAGCTAACATTCTGCTCAGGTAGCACTCTGCTCAGCCAGCACTCTACTCACCCTGCAGTCTGCTCAGCAAGCTCTCTGTTCAGCCAGCACTATGCTCAGCTAGACCTCTGCTCAGCTAGAACTCTGCTCACCTAGCACTATGCTCACCTAGCACTCTGCTCAGCCAGCACTCTGCTCACCTAGCACTCTGATCAGTTAGCACTCTGCTCAGCTAGCACTCTGCTCAACTAGCACTCTGTTCAGCTAGCGCTCTCCTCACCTAGCACTCTGCTCAGCTAGCACTCTGCTCAGCAAGCACTCTGCTCAGCTAGACCTCTGCTCAGCTAGTAATCTGCTCAGCTAGCACTCTACTCAGCTAGCGCTCTGCTCAGCTAGCACTCTGCTCAGGTAGCGCTCTGCTCAACTAGCACTCTGCTCAGCAAGCACTCTGCTCAGCTAGCACTCTGCTCAGCCAAAACTCTGCTCAGCCAGCACTCTGCTCAACCAACACTCTGCTCACCTAGCACTCTTCTCAGCTAGCGCTCTGCTCAACTAGCACTCTGCTCAGCCAGCACTCTGCTCACCTAGCACTCCGCTCAGCTAGCACTCTGATCACCTAGCACTCTGCTCAGCAAGCACTCTGCTCAGCAAGCACTCTGCTCAGCTAGCACTCTGCTCAGCTAGCGCTATGCTCAGCTAGCACTCTGCTCAGCTAGGACTATGCTCAGCTAGACGTCTGCTCAGCTAGCACTCTGCTCAGCTAGCACTCTGCTCAACTAGCACTCTGCTCAGCTAGCGCTCTGCTCAGCTAGCGCTCCGCTCAGCCAGCAAACTGCTCAGCTAGCACTCTGCTCAGCTAGCACTCTGCTCAGCTAGCACTCTGCTCACCTAGCATTCTGCTCATCTAGCACTCTGCTCAGCTAGCACTCTGCTCAGCTAGCGCTCTCCTCACCTAGCACTCTGCTCAGCTAGCACTCTGCTCAGCCAGCGCTCTGCTCAGCTAGCGCTCTGCTCAGCTAGCACTCTGCTCAGGTAGCGCTCTGCTCAGCTAGCACTCTGCTCAGCAAGCACTCTGCTCAGCTAGCACTCTGCTCAGGTAGCGGTCTGCTCAACTAGCACTCTGCTCAGCTAGCACTATGCTCAGCTAGACCTCTGCTCAACTAGCATCCTGTTCAGCCAGCACTCTGCTCACCTAGCACTCTACTCACCTAGCACTCTGCTCAGATAGCACTCTGATCACCTAGCACTCTGCTCAGCTAGCACTCTGCTCAGCTAGCACTCTGCTCAGCAAGCACTCTCCTCAGCTAGCACTCTGCTCAGCTAGCACTCTGCTCAGCTAGCACTATGCTAAGCTAGCACTCTGCTCAGCTAGCGCTCCGCTCAGCCAGCAGACTGCTCAGCTAGCACTCTGCTCAGCTAGCACTCTGCTCACCTAGCATTCTGCTCATCTAGCACTCTGCTCAGCTAGCACTCTGCTCAGCTAGCGCTCTCCTCACCTAGCACTCTGCTCAGCTAGCACTCTGCTCAGCCAGCGCTCTGCTCAGCTAGCGCTCTGCTCAGCTAGCACTCTGCTCAGGTAGCGCTCTGCTCAGCTAGCACTCTGCTCAGCAAGCACTCTGCTCAGCTAGCACTCTGCTCAGCTAGTGCTCTCCTCACCTAGCACTCTGCTCAGCTAGCACTCTGCTCACCTAGCGCTCTGCTCAACTAGCACTCTGTTCAGCCAGCACTCTGCTCACCTAGCACTCTACTCAGCTAGCACTCTGCTCAGATAGCACTCTGATCACCTAGCACTCTGCTCAGCTAGCACTCTGCTCAGCTAGCACTCTGCTCAGCAAGCACTCTCCTCAGCTAGCACTCTGCTCAGCTAGCACTCTGCTCAGCTAGCACTATGCTAAGCTAGCACTCTGCTCAGCTAGCGCTCCGCTCAGCCAGCAGACTGCTCAGCTAGCACTCTGCTCAGCTAGCACTCTGCTCAACTAGCATTCTGCTCAGCTAGCACTCCACTTAGCTAGCGCTCTCCTCACCTAGCACTCTGCTCAGCTAGCACTCTGCTCAGCCAGCGCTCTGCTCAGCTAGCACTCTGCTCAGCTAGCACTGTGCTCACCTAGCACTCTGCTCAGCTAGCACTCTGATCACCTAGCACTCTGCTCACCTAGCACTCTGCTCACCTAGCACTCTGCTCAGCAAGCACTCTTCTAAGCTAGACCTCTGCTCAGCTAGCACTCTGCTCAGCTAGCGCTATGCTCATCTAGCACTCTGCTCAGCTAGGACTATGCTCAGCTAGACGTCTGCTCACCTAGCACTCTGCTCAGCCAGCACTCTGCTCAACTAGCACTCTGCTCAGCCAAAAATCTGCTCAGCCAGCACTCTGCTCAACCAACACTCTGCTCACATAGCACTCTACTCAGCTAGCGCTCTGCTCAACTAGCACTCTGTTCAGCTAGCGCTATGCTCACCTAGCACTCTGCCCAGCTAGCACTCTGATCACCTAGCACTCTCCTCAGCTAACATTCTGCTCAGGTAGCACTCTGCTCAGCCAGCACTCTACTCACCCTGCAGTCTGCTCAGCAAACTCTCTGTTCAGCCAGCACTATGCTCAGCTAGACCGCTGCTCAGCTAGCACTCTGCTCACCTAGCACTCTGCTCAGACAGCACACTGCTCAGGTATCACCCTGCTCACACTGCAATCCGCTCAGCAAGCTCTCTGTTCAGCCAGAACTATGCTCAACTAGACCTCTGCTCAGCTAGAACTCTGCTCACCTAGCACTATGCTCACCTAGCACTCTGCTCAGCCAGCACTCTGCTCACCTAGCACTCTGATCAGTTAGCACTCTGCTCAGCTAGCACTCTGCTCAACTAGCACTCTGTTCAGCTAGCGCTCTCCTCACCTAGCACTCTGCTCAGCTAGCACTCTGCTCAGCAAGCACTCTGCTCAGCTAGACCTCTGCTCAGCTAGTAATCTGCTCAGCTAGCACTCTACTCAGCTAGCGCTCTGCTCAGCCTACACTCTGCTCAGGTAGCGCTCTGCTCAACTAGGACTCTGCTCAGCAAGCACTCTGCTCAGCTAGCACTCTGCTCAGCCAAAACTCTGCTCAGCCAGCACTCTGCTCAACCAACACTCTGCTCACCTAGCACTCTTCTCAGCTAGCGCTCTGCTCAACTAGCACTCTGCTCAGCCAGCACTCTGCTCACCTAGCACTCCGCTCAGCTAGCACTCTGATCACCTAGCACTCTGCTCAGCAAGCACTCTGCTCAGCAAGCACTCTGCTCAGCTAGCACTCTGCTCAGCTAGCGCTATGCTCAGCTAGCACTCTGCTCAGCTAGGACTATGCTCAGCTAGACGTCTGCTCAGCTAGCACTCTGCTCAGCTAGCACTCTGCTCAACTAGCACTCTGCTCAGCTAGCGCTCTGCTCAGCTAGCGCTCCGCTCAGCCAGCAAACTGCTCAGCTAGCACTCTGCTCAGCTAGCACTCTGCTCAGCTAGCACTCTGCTCACCTAGCATTCTGCTCATCTAGCACTCTGCTCAGCTAGCACTCTGCTCAGCTAGCGCTCTCCTCACCTAGCACTCTGCTCAGCTAGCACTCTGCTCAGCCAGCGCTCTGCTCAGCTAGCGCTCTGCTCAGCTAGCACTCTGCTCAGGTAGCGCTCTGCTCAGCTAGCACTCTGCTCAGCAAGCACTCTGCTCAGCTAGCAATCTGCTCAGCTAGCACTCTACTCAGCTAGCGCTCTGCTCAGCTAGCACTCTGCTCAGGTAGCGGTCTGCTCAACTAGCACTCTGCTCAGCTAGCACTATGCTCAGCTAGACCTCTGCTCAACTAGCATCCTGTTCAGCCAGCACTCTGCTCAGCTAGTGCTCTCCTCACCTAGCACTCTGCTCAGCTAGCACTCTGCTCACCTAGCGCTCTGCTCAACTAGCACTCTGTTCAGCCAGCACTCTGCTCACCTAGCACTCTACTCACCTAGCACTCTGCTCAGCTAGCACTCTGATCACCTAGCACTCTGCTCAGCTAGCACTCTGCTCAGCTAGCACTCTGCTCAGCAAGCACTCTCCTCAGCTAGCACTCTGCTCAGCTAGCACTCTGCTCAGCTAGCACTATGCTAAGCTAGCACTCTGCTCAGCTAGCGCTCCGCTCAGCCAGCAGACTGCTCAGCTAGCACTCTGCTCAGCTAGCACACTGCTCAACTAGCATTCTGCTCAGCTAGCACTCCACTTAGCTAGCGCTCTCCTCACCTAGCACTCTGCTCAGCTAGCACTCTGCTCAGCCAGCGCTCTGCTCAGCTAGCACTCTGCTCAGCTAGCACTGTGCTCACCTAGCACTCTGCTCAGCTAGCACTCTGATCACCTAGCACTCTGCTCACCTAGCACTCTGCTCACCTAGCACACTGCTCAGCAAGCACTCTTCTCAGCTAGACCTCTGCTAAGCTAGCACTCTGCTCAGCTAGCGCTATGCTCAGCTAGCACTCTGCTCAGCAAGCACTCTGCTCAGCTAGCACTCTGCTCACCTAGCACTCTCCTCAGCTAGCACTCTGCTCAGCTAGCGCTCTCCTCACCTATCACTCTGCTCAGCTAGCACTCTTCTCAGCAAGCACTCTGCTCAGGTAGCGCTCTCCTCAGCTAGCACTCTGCTCAGCTAGCACTCTGCTCAGCAAGCACTCTGCTCAGGTAGCACTCTGCTCAGCTAGCAATCTGCTCAGCTAGCACTCTACTCATCTAGCGCTCTGCTCAGCGAGCACTCTGCTCAGCTAGCGCTCTGCTCAACTAGCACTCTGTTCAGCCAGCACACTGCTCAGCTAGCACTCTGCTCAGCCAAAACTCTGCTCAGCCAGCACTCTGCTCAACCAACACTCTGCTCACCTAGCACTCTGCTCAGCTAGCACTCTGCTCAGCAAGGACTCTGCTCAACTAGCACTCTCTTCAGCCAGCACTCTGCTCACCTAGCACTCTGCTCAGCTAGCACACTGATCACCTAGCACTCTGCTCAGCAAGCACTCTGCTCAGCTAGCACTCTGCTCAGCAAGCACTCTGCTCAGCTAGCACTCTGCTCAGCTAGCACTCTGCTCAGCTAGCGCTCCGCTCAGCCAGCAGACTGCTCAGCTAGCACTCTGCTCAGCTAGCAATCTGCTCAGCTAGCACACTGCTCATCTAGCGCTCTGCTCAGCGAGCACTCTGCTCAGCTAGCGCTCTGCTCAACTAGCACTCTGTTCAGCCAGCACACTGCTCAGCTAGCACTCTGCTCAGCCAAAACTCTGCTCAGCCAGCACTCTGCTCAACCAACACTCTGCTCACCTAGCACTCTGCTCAGCTAGCACTCTGCTCACCTAGCACTCTGCTCAACTAGCACTCTCTTCAGCCAGCACTCTGCTCACCTAGCACTCTGCTCAGCTAGCACTCTGATCACGTAGCACTCTGCTCAGCAAGCACTCTGCTCAGCTAGCACTCTGCTCAGCAAGCACTCTGCTCAGCTAGCACTCTGCTCAGCTAGCACTCTGCTCAGCCAGCGCTCCGCTCAGCCAGCAGACTGCTCAGCTAGCACTATGCTCAGCTAGCACTCTGCTCACCTAGAATTCTGCTCAGCTAGACGTCTGCTCAGCTAGCACTCTGCTCAGCCAGCACTCTGCTCAGCTAGCACTCTGCTCAGCAAGCACTCTGCTCAGGTAGCACTCTGCTCAGCTAGCAATCTGCTCAGCTAGCACTCTACTCAGCTAGCGCTCTGCTCAGCTAGCACTCTCCTCAGCTAGCACTCTGCTCAGCTAGCACTCTGTTCAGCAGGCACTCTGCTCAGCTAGCACTCTGCTCACCTAGCACTATGCTCACCTAGCATTCTGCTCAGCTAGCACTCTGATCACCTAGCACTCTGCTCAGCTAGCACTCTGCTCAGCAAGCACTCTCCTCACCTAGCACTCTGCTCAGCTAGCACTCTGATCACCTAGCACTCTTCTCAGCTAGCGCTCTGCTCAACTAGCACTCTGCTCAGCCAGCACTCTGCTCACCTAGCACTCCGCTCAGCTAGCACTCTGATCACCTAGCACTCTGCTCAGCAAGCACTCTGCTCAGCAAGCACTCTCCTCAGCTAGCACTCTGCTCAGCTAGCGCTATGCTCAGCTAGCACTCTGCTCAGCTAGGACTATGCTCAGCTAGACGTCTGCTCAGCTAGCACTCTGCTCAGCTAGCACTCTGCTCAACTAGCACTCTGCTCAGCTAGCGCTCTGCTCAGCTAGCGCTCCGCTCAGCCAGCAAACTGCTCAGCTAGCACTCTGCTCAGCTAGCACTCTGCTCAGCTAGCACTCTGCTCACCTAGCATTCTCCTCAGCTAGCACTCTGCTCAGCTAGCACTCTGCTCAGCTAGCGCTCTCCTCACCTAGCACTCTGCTCAGCTAGCACTCTGCTCAGCCAGCGCTCTGCTCAGCTAGCGCTCTGCTCAGCTAGAACTATGCTCACCTAGCGCTCTGCTCAGCTAGCACTCTGCTCAGCAAGCACTCTGCTCAGCTAGCAATCTGCTCAGCTATCAATCTGCTCAGCTAGCACTCTACTCAGCTAGCGCTCTGCTCAGCTAGCACTCTGCTCAGGTAGCGGTCTGCTCAACTAGCACTCTGTTCAGCCAGCACTCTGCTCAGCTAGCACTCTGCTCAGCCAAAACTCTGCTCAGCCAGCACTCTGCTCAACCAACACTCTGCTCACCTAGCACTCTGCTCAGCTAGCACTCTGCTCACCGTTAGCGCTCTGCTCAACTAGCACTCTGTTCAGCCAGCACTCTGATCACCTAGCACTCTGCTCACCTAGCACTCTGCTCAGCTAGCACTCTGATCACCTAGCACTCTGCTCAGCAAGCACTCTGCTCAGCTAGCACTCTGCTCAGCAAGCACTCTCCTCAGCTAGCACTCTGCTCAGCTAGCACTCTGCTCAGCTAGCACTCTGCTCAGCTAGCACTATGCTCAGCTAGCACTCTGCTCAGCTAGCGCTCCGCTCAGCCAGCAGACTGCTCAGCTAGCACTCTGCTCAGCTAGCACTCTGCTCACCTAGCATTCTGCTCAGCTAGCACTCTACTTAGCTAGCGCTCTCCTCACCTAGCACTCTGCTCAGCTAGCACTCTGCTCAGCCAGCGCTCTGCTCAGCTAGCACTCTGCTCAGCTAGCACTCTGATCACCTAGCACTCTGCTCAGCTAGCACTCTGCTCAGCTAGCACTCTGCTCACCTAGCACTCTGCTCAGCTAGCACTCTGCTCACCTAGCACTCTGCTCAGCTAGCACTCTGCTCAGCTAGCACTCTGATCACCTAGCACTCTGCTCAGCTAGGACTATGCTCAGCTAGACGTCTGCTCACCTAGCACTCTGCTCAGGTAGCGCTCTGCTCACCTAGCACTCTGCTCAGCTAGTACTCTGCTCAGCTAGCGCTCTGCTCAACTAGCATCCTGTTCAGCCAGCACTCTGCTCAGCTAGTGCTCTCCTCACCTAGCACTCTGCTCAGCTAGCACTCTGCTCAGCAAGCACTCTCCTCACCTAGCACTCTGCTCAGCTAGCACTCTTCTCAGCAAGCACCCTGCTCAGCTAGCATTCTGCACAGCTAGCACTCTGCTCAGCTAGCACTCTGCTCAGCAAGGACTCTGCTCAGCTAGCACTCTGCTCAACTAGCACTCTGCTCAACTAGCACTCTCTTCAGCCAGCACTCTGCTCACCTAGCACTCTGCTCAGCTAGCACTCTGATCACCTAGCACTCTGCTCAGCAAGCACTCTCCTCAGCTAACACTCTGCTCAGCTAGCACTCTGCTCATCTAGCGCTATGCTCAGCCAGCACTCTGCTCAGCTAGCACTCTGCTCAGTTAGCACTCTGCTCAGCTAGCGCTCCGCTCAGCCAGCAGACTGCTCATCTAGCACTCTGCTCAGCTAGCACTATGCTCAGCTAGCACTCTGCTCACTTAGCATTCTACTCAGCTAGCACTCTACTTAGCTAGCGCTCTCCTCACCTAGCACTCTGCTCAGCTAGCACTCTGCTCAGCCAGCGCTCTGCTCAGCTAGCACTGTGCTCACCTAGCACTCTGCTCAGCTAGCACTCTGATCACCTAGCACTCTGCTCAGCAAGCACTCTGCTCACCTAGCACTCTGCTCAGCTAGCACTATGCTCAGCTAGACCTCTGCTCAACTAGCATCCTGTTCAGCCAGCACTCTGCTCAGCTAGTGCTCTCCTCACCTAGCACTCTGCTCAGCTAGCACTCTACTCAGCTAGCACTCTGCTCAGCAAGCACTCTGCTCAGCAAGCACTCTCCTCAGCTAGCACTCTGCTCAGCTAGCACTCTGCTCACCTAGCATTCTGCTCATCTAACACTCTGCTCAGCTAGCGCTCTCCTCACCTAGCACTCTGCTCAGCTAGCACTCTGCTCAGCAAGCACTCTGCTCAGGTAGCACTCTGCTCAGCTAGCAATCTGCTCAGCTAGCACTCTACTCAGCTAGCGCTCTGCTCAGCTAGCACTCTGCTCAGGTAGCGCTCTGCTCAACTAGCACTCTGTTCAGCAGGCACTCTGCTCAGCTAGCACTCTGCTCAGCTAGCACTATGCTCACCTAGCACTCTGTTCAGCAAGCACTCTGATCACCTAGCACTCTGCTCAGCAAGCACTCTCCTCACCTAGCACTCTGCTCAGCTAGCACTCTGATCACCTAGCACTCTTCTCAGCTAGCGCTCTGCTCAGCAAGCACTCTGCTCAGCCAGCACTCTCCTCAGCTAGCACTCTGCTCAGCTAGCGCTCTGCTCAGCTAGCACTCTGCTCAGCTAGCACTCTGCTCAACTAGCACTCTGCTCAGCTAGCACTCTGCTCAGCTAGCACTCTGCTCACCTAGCATTCTGCTCATCTAGCACTCTGCTCAGCCAGCACTCTGCTCAGCTAGCGCTCTCCTCACCTAGCACTCTGCTCAGCTAGCACTCTGCTCAGCCAGTGCTCTGCTCAGCTAGCGCTCTGCTCAGCTAGAACTATGCTCACCTAGTGCTCTGCTCAGCTAGCACTCTGCTCAGCAAGCACTCTGCTCAGCTAGCAATCTGCTCAGCTAGCACTCTACTCAGCTAGCGCTCTGCTCAGCTAGCACTCTGCTCAGGTAGCGGTCTGCTCAACTAGCACTCTGTTCAGCCAGCACTCTGCTCAGCTAGCACTCTGCTCAGCCAAAACTCTGCTCAGCCAGCACTCTGCTCAACCAACACTCTGCTCACCTAGCACTTTGCTCATCTAGCACTCTGCTCACCTAGCGCTCTGCTCACTAGCACTCTGTTCAGCCAGCACTCTGATCACCTAGCACTCTGCTCACCTAGCACTCTGCTCAGCTAGCACTCTGATCACCTAGCACTCTGCTCAGCAAGCACTCTGCTCAGCTAGCACTCTGCTCAGCAAGCACTCTCCTCAGCTAGCACTCTGCTCAGCTAGCACTATGCTCAGCTAGCACTCTGCTCAGCTAGCGCTCCGCTCAGCCAGCAGACTGCTCAGCTAGCACTCTGCTCAGCTAGCACTCTGCTCACCTAGCATTCTGCTCAGCTAGCACTCTACTTAGCTAGCGCTCTCCTCACCTAGCACTCTGCTCAGCTAGCACTCTGCTCAGCCAGCGCTCTGCTCACCTAGCACTCTGCTCAGCTAGCACTGTGCTCACGTAGCACTCTGCTCAGCTAGCACTCTGATCACCTAGCACTCTGCTCACCTAGCATTCTGCTCAGCAAGCACTCTGCTCAGCTAGACCTCTGCTCAGCTAGCACTCTGCTCAGCTAGCGCTATGCTCAGCTAGCACTCTGCTCAGCTAGCGCTCTGCTCAGCTAGACGTCTGCTCACCTAGCACTCTGCTCAGGTAGCGCTCTGCTCACCTAGCACTCTGCTCAGCTAGTACTCTGCTCAGCTAGCGCTCTGCTCAACTAGCATCCTGTTCAGCCAGCACTCTGCTCAGCTAGTGCTCTCCTCACCTAGCACTCTGCTCAGCTAGCACTCTGCTCAGCAAGCACTCTCCTCACCTAGCACTCTGCTCAGCTAGCACTCTTCTCAGCAAGCACTCTGCTCAGGTAGCGCTCTCCTCAGCTAGCACTCTGCTCAGCTAGCACTCTGCTCAGCAAGGACTCTGCTCAGGTAGCACTCTGCTGAGCTAGCAATCTGCTCAGCTAGCACTCTACTCAGCTAGCGCTCTGCTCAGCTAGCACTCTGCTCAGCTAGCGCTCTGCTCAACTAGCACACTTTTCAGCCAGCACTCTGCTCAGCTAGCACTCTGCTCAGCCAAAACTCTGCTCAGCCAGCACTCTGCTCAACCAACACTCTCCTCACCTAGCACTCTACTCAGCTAGCACTCTGCTCAACTAGCACTCTGCTCAACTAGCACTCTCTTCAGCCAGCACTCTGCTCACCTAGCACTCTGCTCAGCTAGCACTCTGCTCAGCTAGCGCTCCGCTCAGCCAGCAGACTGCTCAGCTAGCACTCTGCTCAGCAAGCACTCTGCTCACCTAGCACTCTGCTCAGCTAGCACTCTGCTCAGCTAGCGCTCTGCTCAGCTAGCACTCTGCTCAGCTAGCGCTCCGCTCAGCCAGCAGACTGCTCAGCTAGTACTCTGCTCAGCTAGCACTATGCTCAGCTAGCACTCTGCTCACCTAGCATTCTGCTCAGCTAGCACTCTACTTAGCTAGCGCTATGCTCAGCTAGCACTCTGCTCAGCTAGGACTATGCTCAGCCACCACTCTGCTCACCTAGCACTCTGCTCAGCTAGTACTCTGCTCAGCTAGCGCTCTGCTCAACTAGCATCCTGTTCAGCCAGAACTCTGCTCAGCTAGTGCTCTCCTCACCTAGCACTCTGCTCAGCTAGCACTCTACTCAGCAAGCACTCTGCTCAGCTAGCACTCTGCTCAGCAAGCACTCTCCTCAGCTAGCACTCTGCTCAGCTAGCACTCTGCTCAGCTAGCACTCTGCTCACCTAGCATTCTGCTCATCTAACACTCTGCTCAGCTAGCGCTCTGTTCAGCTAGCGCAATGCTCAGCTAGCACTCTGCTCAGCAAGCACTCTGCTCAGGTAGCACTCTGCTCAGCTAGCACTCTACTCAGCTAGCGCTCTGCTCAGCTATCACTCTGCTCAGGTAGCGCTCTGCTCAACTAGCACTCTGTTCAGCAGGCACTCTGCTCAGCAAGCACTCTCCTCAGCTAGCACTCTGCTCAGCTAGCACTCTGCTCAGCTAGCGCGATTCTCAGCTAGCACTCTGTTCAGCTAGCGCTATGCTCAGCTAGCACTCTGCTCAGCTAGTGCTCTCCTCACCTAGCGCTATGCTCAGCTAGCACTATGCTCAGCTAGCACTCTGCTCAGCTAGCACTATGCTCAGCTAGCACTCTGCTCAGCTAGCGCTCTCCTCACCTAGCACTCTGCTCAGCTAGCGCTCCGCTCAGCCAGCAGACTGCTCAGCAAGCACTCTCCTCAGCTAGCACTCTGCTCAGCTAGCGCTATGCTCAGCTAGCACTCTGTTCAGCTAGCGCTATGCTCAGCTAGCACTCACTCAGCTAGCACTCTGTTCAGCTAGACGTCTGCTCAGCTAGCACTCTGCTCAGCTAGCACTCTGCTCAGCTAGCATTCTGCTCATCTAGCACTCTGCTCAGCTAGCACTCTCCTCACCTAGCACTCTGCTCAGCTAGGACTCTGCTCAGCAAGCACTCTGCTCAGCTAGCACTCTGCTCAGGTAGCGCTCTGCTCAACTAGCACTCTTTTCACCCAGCACTCTGCTCAGCTAGCACTCTGCTCAGCCAAAACTCTGCTCAGCTAGCACTCTGCTCAACCAACACTCTGCTCACCTAGCACTCTGCTCAGCTAGCACTGTGCTCAGCTAGCGCTCTGCTCAACTAGCACTCTGTTCAGCTAGCGCTATGCTTACCTAGCACTCTGCTCAGCTAGCACTCTGCTCACCTAGCACTCTCCTCAGCTAACACTCTGCTCAGGTAGCACTCTACTCAGCCAGCACTCTGCTCACCCTGCATTCTGCTCAGCAAGCTCTCTGTTCAGCCAGCACTATGCTCAGCTAGACCTCTGCTCAGCTAGCACTCTGCTCACCTAGAACTCTGCTCAGACAGCACACTGCTCAGGTATCACTCTGCTCACCCTGCAATCTGCTCAGCAAGCTCTCTGTTCAGCCAGCACTATGCTCAGCTAGACCTCTGCTCAGCTAGCACTATGCTCACCTAGCACTATGCTCACCTAGCACTCTGCTCAGCCAGCACTCTGCTCACCTAGCACTCTGATCAGTTAGCACTCTGCTCAGCTAGCACTCTGCTCAGCCAAAACTCTGCTCAGCCAGCAGACTGCTCAGCTAGCACTATGCTCACCTAGCACTCTGCTCAGCTAGTACTCTGCTCAGCTAGCGCTCCACTCAACTAGCACTCTGTTCAGCCAGCACTCTGCTCAGCTAGTGCTCTCCTCACCTAGCACTCTGCTCAGCTAGCACTCTAATCAGCAAGCACTCTGCTCACCTAGCACTCTGCTCAGCAAGCACTCTCCTCAGCTAGCACTCTGCTCAGCTAGCACTCTGCTCACCTAGCACTCTGCTCACCTAGCACTCTCATCACCTAGCACTCTGCTCACCTAGCATTCTGCTCATCTAGCACTCTGCTCAGCAAGCACTCTCCTCAGCTAGCACTCTGCTCAGCTAGCACTCTGCTCACCTAGCACTCTGTTCAGATAGACGTCTGCTCAGCTAGCACTCTGCTCAGCTAGCACTCTGCCCACCTAGCATTCTCCTCATCTAGCACTCTGCTCAGCTAGCACTCTCCTCACCTAGCACTCTCCTCAGCTAGCACTCTGCTCAGCTAGCACTCTGCTCACCTAGCATTCTCCTCATCTAGCACTCTGCTCAGCTAGCACTCTGCTCAGCTAGCACTCTGCTCAGCTAGCGCTCTGCTCAACTAGCACTCTGTTCAGCCAGCACTCTGCTCAGCCAAAACTCTGCTCAGCCAGCACTCTGCTCAACCAACACTCTGCTCACCTAGCACTCTGCTCATCTAGCACTCTGCTCAGCTACCACTCTCCTCACCTAGCACTCTGCTCAGCTAGCACTCTGCTCAGCAAGCACTCTGCTCAGCTAGCACTCTGCTCAGCTAGCGCTCTGCTCAACTAGCACTCTGTTCAGCTAGCGCTATGCTCACCTAGCACTCTCCTCAGCTAACACTCTGCTCAGGTAGCACTCTGCTCAGCCAGCACTCTGCTCACCCTGCAATCTGCTCAGCAAGCTCTCTGTTCAGCCAGCACTATGCTCAGCTAGACCTCTGCTCAGCTAGCACTCTGCTCACCTAGCACTCTGCTCAGACAGCACACTGCTCAGGTATCACTCTGCTCACCCTGCAATCTGCTCAGCAAGCTCTCTGTTCAGCCAGCACTATGCTCACCTAGCACTATGCTCACCTAGCACTCTGCTCAGCAAGCACTCTCCTCAGCTAGCACTCTGCTCAGCTAGCACTCTGCTCACCTAGCACTCTGCTCACCTAGCACTCTGCTCACCTAGCACTCTGCTCATCTAGCACTCTGCTCAGCAAGCACTCTGCTCAGCTAGCACTCTGCTCACCTAGCAATCTGCTCAGCTAGCACTCTGCTCAGCTAGCGCTCTGCTCAGCTAGCACTCTGCCCACCTAGCATTCTCCTCATCTAGCACTCTGTTCAGCTAGCACTCTCCTCACCTAGCACTCTGCTCAGCTAGCACTCTGCTCAGATAGCACTCTGCTCAGGTAGCGCTCTGCTCAACTAGGACTCTGCTCAGCTAGCGCTCTGCTCAGCTAGCACTCTGCTCAGCCAAAACTCTGCTCAACCAACACTCTGCTCACCTAGCACTCTGCTCAGCTAGCATTCTGCTCACCTAGCTCTCTGCTCAGCTAGCATTCTGCTCATCTAGCACTCTGCTCAGCTAGCGCTCTCCTCACCTAGCACTCTGCTCAGCTAGCGCTCTCCTAAGCTAGCACTCTGCTCAGCCAAAACTCTGCTCAGCCAGCACTCTGCTCAACCAACACACTGCTCAGCTAGACCTCTGCTCAGCTAGCACTCTGCTCACCTAGCACTCTGCTCAGCTAGCACTCTGCTCACCTAGCACTCTGCTCAGCAAGCACTCTGCTCAGCTAGCACTCTGCTCAGCTAGGACTATGCTCAGCTAGACGTCTGCTCAGCTAGCACTCTGCTCAGCTAGCACTCTGTTCGGCTAGCGCTATGCTCAGCTAGCCCTCACTCAGCTAGCACTCTGTTCAGCTAGACCTCTGCTCAGCTAGCACTCTGCTCAGCTAGGACTCTGCTCAACTATCATTCTGCTCATCTAGCACTCTGTTCAGCTTGACCTCTGCTCAGCTAGCACTCTGCTCAGCTAGGACTCTGCTCAACTAGCATTCTGCTCATCTAGCACTCTGCTCAACTAGCACTCTGCTCAGCTAGCACTCTGATCACCTAGCACTCTCCTCAGCTAACACTCTGCTCAGGTAGCACTCTGCTCAGCCAGCACTCTGCTCACCCTGCAATCTGCTCAGCAAGCTCTCTTTTCAGCCAGCACTATGCTCAGCTAGACCTCTGCTCAGCTAGCACTCTGCTCACCTAGCACTCTGCTCAGACAGCACACTGCTCAGGTATCACTCTGCTCACCCTGCAATCTGCTCAGCAAGCTCTCTGTTCAGCCAGCACTATGCTCAGCTAGACCTCTGCTCAGCTAGCACTCTGCTCACCTAGCACTATGCTCACCTAGCACTCTGCTCAGCCAGCACTCTGCTCAGCCAAAACTCTGCTCAGCCAGCGCTCTGCTGAGCTAGCAATATGCTCACCTAGCACTCTGCTCAGCTAGCACTCTAATCAGCAAGCACTCTGCTCAGCTAGCACTCTGCTCAGCAAGCACTCTCCTCAGCTAGCACTCTGCTCAGCTAGCACTCTGCTCACCTAGCACTCTGCTCACCTAGCACTCTGATCACCTAGCACTCTGCTCAGCTAGCGCTCTCCTCACCTAGCATTCTGCTCAGCTAGCGCTCTGCTCAGCTAGCACTCTGCTCAGGTAGCGCTATGCTCAACTAGCACTCTGTTCAGCCAGCACTCTGCTCAGCTAGCACTCTGCTCACCTAGCACTCTTCTCAGCCAGCACTCTCCTCAACCAACACTCTGCTCAGCCAGCACTCTGCTCAGCTAGCACTCTGCTCAGCTAGCGCGCTGCTCAACTAGCATTCTGCTCACCTAGCACTCTGCTCAGCTAGTACTCTGATCACCTAGCACTCTGCTCAACTAGCACTCTGCTCAGCTAGCACTCTGCTCAACTAGCACTCTGCTCAGCTAGCACTCTGCTCAGCTAGCGCTCCGCTCAGCCAGCAGACGGCTCAGCTAGCACTCTGCTCAGCTAGCACTCTGCTCACCTAGCACTCTGCTCAGCTAGCACTCTGCTCAGCTAGCGCTCTCCTCGCCTAGCACTCTGCTCAGCTAGCACTCTGCTCAGCCAGCGCTCTGCTCAGCTAGCACTCTGCTCAGCTAGCACTCTGCTCAACTAGCACTCTGCTGAGCTAGCACTCTGCTCAGCTAGCACTCTGCTCAGCAAGCACTCTGCTCAGCTAGCGCTCTCCTCACATAGCACTCTGCTCAGCTATCACTCTGCTCAGCAAGCACTCTGCTCAGATAGCACTCTGCTCAGCAAGCACTCTCCTCAGCCAGCACTCTGCTCAACCAACACTCTGCTCACTTAGCACTCTACTCAGCTAGCGCTATGCTCAGGTAGCACTCTGTTCAGCTAGCGCTATGCTCAGCTAGCACTATTCTCAGCTAGCGCTCTCCTCACCTAGCACTCTGCTCAGCTAGCACTCTGCTCAGCAAGCACTCTGCTCAGCTAGCACTCTACTCAGCTAGCGCTCTGCTCAGCTAGCACTCTGCTCAGGTAGCGCTCTGCTCAACTAGCACTCTGTTCAGCCAGCACTCTGCTCAGCTAGCACTCTGCTCACCTAGCACTCTGCTCAGCCAGCACTCTGCTCAGCTAGCACTCTGCTCAGCTAGCGGTATGCTCAGCTAGCACTCTGCTCAGCTAACACTATGCTCAGCTAGCACTCTGCTCAGCTAGCGCTCCGCTCAGCCAGCAGACTGCTCAGCTAGCGCTCCGCTCAGCAAGCACTCTGCTCAGCTAGCACTCTGCTCACCTAGCATTCTGCTCAGCTAGCACTCTGCTTAGCTAGCGCTCTCCTCACCTAGCACTCTGCTCAGCTAGCACTCTGCTCACCTAGCACTCTGCTCAGCTAGCACTCTGCTCAGCTAGCACTCTGCTCAGCAAGCACTCTCCTCAGCTAGCACTCTCCTCAGCTAGCACTCTGCTCAGCTAGCGCTCTGCTCAGCTAGCACTCTGCTCACCTAGCATTCTGCTCATCTAGCACTCTCCTCACCTAGCACTCTGCTCAGGAAGCACTCTGCTCAGCCAGCACTCTGCTCAGCCAAAACTCTGCTCACCTAGCACTCTGCTCAGCTAGCACTCTGCTCAGCTAGCGCTCTGCTCAACTAGCACTCTGTTCAGCTAGCACTCTGCTCAGCTAGCACTCTGCTCAGCTAGCACTCTAATCACCTAGCACTCTCCTCAGCTAACACTCTGCTCAGGTAGCACTCTCCTCAGCCAGCACTCTGCTCAACCTGCAGTCTGCTCAGCAAGCTCTCTGCTCAGCCAGCACTATGCTCAGCTAGACCGCTGCACAGCTAGCACTCTGCTCACCTAGCACTCTGCTCAGACAGCACACTGCTCAGGTATCACTCTGCTCACACTGCAATCTGCTCAGCAAGCTCTCTGTTCAGCCAGCACTATGCTCAGCTAGACCTCTGCTCAGCTAGCACTCTGCTCACCTAGCACTCTGCTCACCTAGCACTCTG
Organism: Morus bassanus; assembly: GCA_031468815.1. NCBI lineage: Eukaryota > Metazoa > Chordata > Aves > Suliformes > Sulidae > Morus > Morus bassanus. The sequence goes on along the minus strand of JAVHSO010000111.1, from coordinate 74,219 downwards.
CTCAGCCAAAACTCTGCTCAGCCAGCGCTCTGCTCAGCTAGCACTATGCTCAGCTAGCACTGTGCTCAGCTAGCACTATGCTCAGCTAGCGCATCTGCTCAACTAGAACTCTGTTCAGCCAGCGCTCTGCTCAGCTAGCACTCTGCTCAGCTAGCACTATGCTCAGCTAGACGTCTGCTCAGCTAGCACTCTGCTCAGCTAGCACTTTGCTCAACTAGCACTCTGCTCACCTAGCGCTCTGCTCAGCTAGTGCTCCGCTCAGCCAGCAGACTGCTCAGCTAGCACTCTGCTCAGCTAGCACTATGCTCAGCTAGCACTCTGTTCAGCTAGCGCTATGCTCAGCAAGCACTCTGCTCAGCTAGCACTCTGCTCAGCTAGCACTCTGCTCACCTAGCATTCTGCTCATCTAGCACTCTGCTCAGCTAGCGCTCTCCTCACCTAGCACTCTGCTCAGCTAGCACTCTGCTCAGCAAGCACTCTCCTCAGCTAGCACTCTGCTGAGCTAGCAATCTGCTCAGCTAGCACTCTACTCAGCTAGCGCTCTGCTCAGCTAGCACTCTGCTCAGGTAGCGCTCTGCTCAACTAGCACTCTGTTCAGCCAGCACTCTGCTCAGCTAGCACTCTGCTCACCTAGCACTCTGCTCAGCCATCACTCTGCTCAACCAACACTCTGCTCAGCCAGCACTCTGCTCAGCTAGCACTCTGCTCAGCTAGCGCGTTGCTCAACTAGCACTCTGCTCACCTAGCACTCTGCTCAGCTAGTACTCTGATCACCTAGCACTCTGCTCAACTAGCACTCTGCTCAGCTAGCACTCTGCTCAACTAGCACTCTGCTCAGCTAGCACTCTGCTCAGCTAGCGCTCCGCTCAGCCAGCAGACTGCTCAGCTAGCACTCTGCTCAGCTAGCACTCTGCTCACCTAGCACTCTGCTCAGCTAGCACTCTGCTCAGCTAGCGCTCTCCTCGCCTAGCACTCTGCTCAGCTAGCACTCTGCTCAGCCAGCGCTCTGCTCAGCTAGCACTCTGCTCAGCTAGCACTCTGCTCAACTAGCACTCTGCTGAGCTAGCACTCTGCTCAGCTAGCACTCTGCTCAGCAAGCACTCTGCTCAGCTAGCGCTCTCCTCACATAGCACTCTGCTCAGCTATCACTCTGCTCAGCAAGCACTCTGCTCAGATAGCACTCTGCTCAGCAAGCACTCTCCTCAGCCAGCACTCTGCTCAACCAACACTCTGCTCACTTAGCACTCTACTCAGCTAGCGCTATGCTCAGGTAGCACTCTGTTCAGCTAGCGCTATGCTCAGCTAGCACTATTCTCAGCTAGCGCTCTCCTCACCTAGCACTCTTCTCAGCTAGCACTCTGCTCAGCAAGCACTCTGCTCAGCTAGCACTCTACTCAGCTAGCGCTCTGCTCAGCTAGCACTCTGCTCAGGTAGCGCTCTGCTCAACTAGCACTCTGTTCAGCCAGCACTCTGCTCAGCTAGCACTCTGCTCACCTAGCACTCTGCTCAGCCAGCACTCTGCTCAGCTAGCACTCTGCTCAGCTAGCGGTATGCTCAGCTAGCACTCTGCTCAGCTAACACTATGCTCAGCTAGCACTCTGCTCAGCTAGCGCTCCGCTCAGCCAGCAGACTGCTCAGCTAGCGCTCCGCTCAGCAAGCACTCTGCTCAGCTAGCACTCTGCTCACCTAGCATTCTGCTCAGCTAGCACTCTGCTTAGCTAGCGCTCTCCTCACCTAGCACTCTGCTCAGCTAGCACTCTGCTCACCTAGCACTCTGCTCAGCTAGCACTCTGCTCAGCTAGCACTCTGCTCAGCAAGCACTCTCCTCAGCTAGCACTCTCCTCAGCTAGCACTCTGCTCAGCTAGCGCTCTGCTCAGCTAGCACTCTGCTCACCTAGCATTCTGCTCATCTAGCACTCTCCTCACCTAGCACTCTGCTCAGGAAGCACTCTGCTCAGCCAGCACTCTGCTCAGCCAAAACTCTGCTCACCTAGCACTCTGCTCAGCTAGCACTCTGCTCAGCTAGCGCTCTGCTCAACTAGCACTCTGTTCAGCTAGCACTCTGCTCAGCTAGCACTCTGCTCAGCTAGCACTCTAATCACCTAGCACTCTCCTCAGCTAACACTCTGCTCAGGTAGCACTCTCCTCAGCCAGCACTCTGCTCAACCTGCAGTCTGCTCAGCAAGCTCTCTGCTCAGCCAGCACTATGCTCAGCTAGACCGCTGCACAGCTAGCACTCTGCTCACCTAGCACTCTGCTCAGACAGCACACTGCTCAGGTATCACTCTGCTCACACTGCAATCTGCTCAGCAAGCTCTCTGTTCAGCCAGCACTATGCTCAGCTAGACCTCTGCTCAGCTAGCACTCTGCTCACCTAGCACTCTGCTCACCTAGCACTCTGCTCAGCCAAAACTCTGCTCAGCCAGCGCTCTGCTCAGCTAGCACTATGCTCAGCTAGCACTGTGCTCAGCTAGCACTATGCTCAGCTAGCGCATCTGCTCAACTAGAACTCTGTTCAGCCAGCGCTCTGCTCAGCTAGCACTCTGCTCAGCTAGCACTATGCTCAGCTAGACGTCTGCTCAGCTAGCACTCTGCTCAGCTAGCACTTTGCTCAACTAGCACTCTGCTCACCTAGCGCTCTGCTCAGCTAGTGCTCCGCTCAGCCAGCAGACTGCTCAGCTAGCACTCTGCTCAGCTAGCACTATGCTCAGCTAGCACTCTGTTCAGCTAGCGCTATGCTCAGCAAGCACTCTGCTCAGCTAGCACTCTGCTCAGCTAGCACTCTGCTCACCTAGCATTCTGCTCATCTAGCACTCTGCTCAGCTAGCGCTCTCCTCACCTAGCACTCTGCTCAGCTAGCACTCTGCTCAGCAAGCACTCTCCTCAGCTAGCACTCTGCTGAGCTAGCAATCTGCTCAGCTAGCACTCTACTCAGCTAGCGCTCTGCTCAGCTAGCACTCTGCTCAGGTAGCGCTCTGCTCAACTAGCACTCTACTCAGCCAACACTCTGCTCAGCTAGCACTCTGCTCACCTAGCACTCTGCTCAGCCATCACTCTGCTCAACCAACACTCTGCTCAGCCAGCACTCTGCTCAGCTAGCACTCTGCTCAGCTAGCGCGTTGCTCAACTAGCACTCTGCTCACCTAGCACTCTGCTCAGCTAGTACTCTGATCACCTAGCACTCTGCTCAACTAGCACTCTGCTCAGCTAGCACTCTGCTCAACTAGCACTCTCCTCAGCTAGCACTCTGCTCAGCTAGCGCTCCGCTCAGCCAGCAGACTGCTCAGCTAGCACTCTGCTCAGCTAGCACTCTGCTCACCTAGCACTCTGCTCAGCTAGCACTCTGCTCAGCTAGCGCTCTCCTCGCCTAGCACTCTGCTTCAGCTAGCACTCTGCTCAGCCAGCGCTCTGCTCAGCTAGCACTCTGCTCAGCTAGCACTCTGCTCAACTAGCACTCTGCTCAGCTAGCACTCTGCTCAGCTAGCACTCTGCTCAGCAAGCACTCTGCTCAGCTAGCGCTCTCCTCACCTAGCACTCTGCTCAGCTATCACTCTGCTCAGCAAGCACTATGCTCAGGTAGCACTCTGCTCAGCTAACAATCTGCTCAGCTAGCACTCTACTCAGCTAGCGCTCTGCTCAGCTAGCACTCTGCTGAGGTAGCGCTATGCTCAACTAGCACTCTGCTCAGCAAGCACTCTCCTCAGCTAGCACTCTGTTCAGCCAAAACTCTGCTCAGCCAGCACTCTGCTCAACCAACACTCTGCTCACTTAGCACTCTGCTCAGCTAGCGCTATGCTCAGGTAGCACTCTGTTCAGCTAGCGCTATGCTCAGCTAGCGCTCCGCTCAGCCAGCAGACTGCTCAGCTAGCACTCTGCTCAGCTAGCACTCTGCTCACCTAGCATTCTGCTCATCTAGCACTCTGCTCAGCTAGCACTCTGCTCAGCTAGCGCTCTGCTCAACTAGTACTCTGTTCAGCCAACACTCTGCTCACCTAGCACTCTGCTCAGGTAGCACTCTGCTCAGCTAGCACTATGCTCAGCTAGACGTCTGCTCAGCTAGCACTCTGCTCAGCTAGCACTCTGCTCAACTAGCACTCTGCTCACCTAGCGCTCTGCTCAGCTAGTGCTCCGCTCAGCCAGCAGACTGCTCAGCTAGCACTCTGCTCAGCTAGCACTATGCTCAGCTAGCACTCTGTTCAGCTAGCGCTATGCTTCACCAAAAGCAAGCACTCTGCTCAGCTAGCACTCTGCTCATCTAGCACTCTGCTCACCTAGCATTCTGCTCATCTAGCACTCTGCTCAGCTAGCGCTCTCCTCACCTAGCACTCTGCTCAGCTAGCACTCTGCTCAGCAAGCACTCTGCTCAGATAGCACTCTGCTGAGCTAGCAATCTGCTCAGCTAGCACTCTACTCAGCTAGCACTCTGCTCAGCTAGCACTCTCCTCAGGTAGCGCTCTGCTCAACCAACACTCTGCTCAGCTAGCACTCTGCTCAACTAGCACTCTGCTGAGCTAGCACTCTGCTCAGCTAGCACTCTGCTCAGCAAGCACTCTGCTCAGCTAGCGCTCTCCTCACCTAGCACTCTGCTCAGCTATCACTCTGCTCAGCTAGCACTCTGCTCAGCTAGCGCTCCGCTCAGCCAGCAGACTGCTCAGCTAGCGCTCCGCTCAGCAAGCACTCTGCTCAGCTAGCGCTCTCTTCGCCTAGCACTCTGCTCAGCTAGCACTCTGCTCAGCCAGCGCTCTGCTCAGCTAGAACTCTGCTCAGCTAGCACTCTGCTCAACTAGCACTCTGCTGAGCTAGCACTCTGCTCAGCTAGCACTCTGCTCAGCAAGCACTCTGCTCAGCTAGCGCTCTCCTCACCTAGCACTCTGCTCAGCTATCACTCTGCTCAGGTAGCACTCTGCTCAGCTAACAATCTGCTCAGCTAGCACTCTACTCAGCTAGCGCTCTGCTCAGCTAGCACTCTGCTCAGGTAGCGCTATGCTCAACTAGCACTCTGCTCAGCAAGCACTCTCCTCAGCTAGCACTCTGTTCAGCCAAAACTCTGCTCAGCCAGCACTCTGCTCAACCAACACTCTGCTCACTTAGCACTCTGCTCAGCTAGCGCTATGCTCAGGTAGCACTCTGTTCAGCTAGCGCTATGCTCAGCTAAGCGCTCCGCTCAGCCAGCAGACTGCTCAGCTAGCACTCTGCTCATCTAGCGCTCTCCTCACCTAGCACTCTGTTCAGCCAACACTCTGCTCACCTAGCACTCTGCTCAGCTAGCACTCTGCTCAGCTAGCACTATGCTCAGCTAGACGTCTGCTCAGCTAGCACTCTGCTCAGCTAGCACTCTGCTCAAATAGCACTCTGCTCACCTAGCGCTCTGCTCAGCTAGTGCTCCGCTCAGCCAGCAGACTGCTCAGCTAGCACTCTGCTCAGCTAGCACTATGCTCAGCTAGCACTCTGTTCAGCTAGCGCTATGCTCAGCAAGCACTCTGCTCAGCTAGCACTCTGCTCAGCTAGCACTCTGCTCACCTAGCATTCTGCTCATCTAGCACTCTGCTCAGCTAGCGCTATCCTCACCTAGCACTCTGCTCAGCTAGCACTCTGCTCAGCAAGCACTCTGCTCAGATAGCACTCTGCTGAGCTAGCAATCTGCTCAGCTAGCACTCTACTCAGCTAGCGCTCTGCTCAGCTAGCACTCTGCTCAGGTAGCGCTCTGCTCAACTAGCACTCTGTTCAGCCAGCACTCTGCTCAGCTAGCACTCTGCTCACCTAGCACTCTACTCAGCCAGCACTCTGCTCAGCTAGCACTCTGCTCAGCTAGCGGTATGCTCAGCTAGCACTCTGCTCAGCTAACACTATGCTCAGCTAGCACTCTGCTCAGCTAGCGCTCCGCTCAGCCAGCAGACTGCTCAGCTAGCGCTCCGCTCAGCAAGCACTCTGCTCAGCTAGCGCTCTCCTCGCCTAGCACTCTGCTCAGCTAGCACTCTGCTCAGCCAGCGCTCTGCTCAGCTAGAACTCTGCTCAGCTAGCACTCTGCTCAACTAGCACTCTGCTGAGCTAGCACTCTGCTCAGCTAGCACTCTGCTCAGCAAGCACTCTGCTCAGCTAGCACTCTCCTCACCTAGCACTCTGCTCAGCTATCACTCTGCTCAGCAAGCACTCTGCTCAGGTAGCACTCTGCTCAGCTAACAATCTGCTCATCTAGTACTCTACTCAGCTAGCGCTCTCCTCAGCTAGCACTCTGCTCAGGTAGCGCTATGCTCAACTAGCACTCTGCTCAGCAAGCACTCTCCTCAGCTAGCACTGTGTTCAGCCAAAACTCTGCTCAGCCAGCACTCTGCTCAACCAACACTCTGCTCACTTAGCACTCTGCTCAGCTAGCGCTATGCTCAGGTAGCACTCTGTTCAGCTAGCGCTATGCTCAGCTAGCGCTCCGCTCAGCCAGCAGACTGCTCAGCTAGCACTCTGCTCAGCTAGCACTCTGCTCAGCTAGCACTATGCTCATCTAGACGTCTGCTCAGCTAGCACTCTGCTCAGCTAGCACTCTGCTCAGCTAGCACTCTGCTCAACTAGCACTCTGCTCACCTAGCGCTCTGCTCAGCTAGTGCTCCGCTCAGCCAGCAGACTGCTCAGCTAGCACTCTGCTCAGCTAGCACTATGCTCAGCTAGCACTCTGTTCAGCTAGCGCTATGCTCAGCAAGCACTCTGCTCAGCTAGCACTCTGCTCACCTAGCACTCTGCTCAGCTAGCAGTCTGATCACCTAGCACTCTGCTCAGCTAGCGCTCTCCTCACCTAGCACTCTGCTCAGCTAGCACTCTGCTCAGCAAGCACTCTGCTCAGATAGCACTCTGCTGAGCTAGCAATCTGCTCAGCTAGCACTCTACTCAGCTAGCGCTCTGCTCAGCTAGCACTCTGCTCAGGTAGCGCTCTGCTCAACTAGCACTCTGTTCAGCCAGCACTCTGCTCAGCTAGCACTCTGCTCACCTAGAACTCTGCTCAGCCAGCACTCTGCTCAGCTAGCACTCTGCTCAGCTAGCGGTATGCTCAGCTAGCATTCTGCTCAGCTAACACTATGCTCAGCTAGCACTCTGCTCAGCTAGCGCTCCACTCAGCCAGCAGACTGCTCAGCTAGCGCTCCGCTCAGCAAGCACTCTGCTCAGCTAGCACTCTGCTCACCTAGCGTTCTGCTCAGCTAGCACTCTGCTCAGCTAGCGCTCTCCTCACCTAGCATTCTGCTCAGCTAGCACTCTCCTCAGCCAGCGCTCTGCTCACCTAGCACTCTGCTCAGCTAGCACTCTGCTCACCTAGCACTCTGCTCAGCTAGCACTCTGATCACCTAGCACTCTGCTCAGCAAGCACTCTGCTCAGCTAGCACTCTGCTCAGCAAGCACTCTCCTCAGCTAGCACTCTCCTCAGCTAGCACTCTGCTCAGCTAGACGTCTGCTCAGCTAGCACTCTGTTCAGCTAGCGCTATGCTCAGCTAGCACTCACTCAGCTAGCGCTCTGTTCAGCTAGACGTCTGCTCAGCTAGCACTCTGCTCAGCTAGCACTCTGCTCACCTAGCATTCTGCTCATCTAGCACTCTCCTCACCTAGCACTCTGCTCAGGAAGCACTCTACTCAGCTAGCACTCTGCTCAGGTAGCGCTCTGCTCAACTAGCACTCTGTTCAGCCAGCACTCTGCTCAGCTAGCACTCTGCTCAGCCAAAACTCTGCTCAGCCAGCACTCTGCTCAACCAACACTCTGCTCACCTAGCACTCTGCTCAGCTAGCACTCTGCTCAGCTAGCGCTCTGCTCAACTAGCACTCTGTTCAGCCAGCACTCTGCTCAGCTAGCGCTCTGCTCAGCTAGCACTCTGATCACCTAGCACTCTCCTCAGCTAACACTCTGCTCAGGTAGCACTCTGCTCAGCCAGCACTCTGCTCACCCTGCAGTCTGCTCAGCAAGCTCTCTGTTCAGCCAGCACTATGCTCAGCTGGACCGCTGCACAGCTAGCACTCTGCTCACCTAGCACTCTGCTCAGACAGCACAATGCTCAGGTATCACTCTGCTCACACTGCAATCTGCTCAGCAAGCTCTCTGTTCAGCCAGCACTATGCTCAGCTAGACCTCTGCTCAGCTAGCACTCTGCTCACCTAGCACTCTGCTCACCTAGCACTCTGCTCACCTAGCACTCTGCTCAGCCAAAACTCTGCTCAGCCAGCGCTCTGCTCAGCTAGCACTATGCTCAGCTAGCGCTCTGTTCAGCCAGCGCTCTGCTCAGCTAGTGCATCTGCTCAACTAGAACTCTGTTCAGCCAGCGCTCTGCTCAGCTAGCACTATGCTCAGCTAGACGTCTGCTCAGCTAGCACTCTGCTCAGCTAGCACTCTGCTCAACTAGCACTCTGCTCACCTAGCGCTCTGCTCAGCTAGTGCTCCGCTCAGCCAGCAGACTGCTCAGCTAGCACTATGCTCAGCTAGCACTCTGTTCAGCTAGCGCTATGCTCAGCAAGCACTCTGCTCAGCTAGCACTCTGCTCAGCTAGCACTCTGCTCACCTAGCATTCTGCTCATCTAGCACTCTGCTCAGCTAGCGCTATCCTCACCTAGCACTCTGCTCAGCTAGGACTCTGCTCAGCAAGCACTCTGCTCAGGTAGCACTCTGCTGAGCTAGCAATCTGCTCAGCTAGCACTCTGCACAACTAGCACTCTGTTCAGCCAGCACTCTGCTCAGCTAGCACTCTGCTCACCTAGCACTCTGCTGAGCTAGCACTCTGCTCAGCTAGCACTCTGCTCAGCAAGCACTCTGCTCAGCTAGCGCTCTCCTCACCTAGCACTCTGCTCAGCTATCACTCTGCTCAGGTAGCACTCTGCTCAGCTAACAATCTGCTCAGCTAGCACTCTACTCAGCTAGCACTCTGCTCAGCTAGCACTCTGCTCAGGTAGCGCTATGCTCAACTAGCACTCTGCTCAGCAAGCACTCTCCTCAGCTAGCACTCTGTTCAGCCAAAACTCTGCTCAGCCAGCACTCTGCTCAACCAACACTCTGCTCACTTAGCACTCTGCTCAGCTAGCGCTATGCTCAGGTAGCACTCTGTTCAGCTAGCGCTATGCTCAGCTAGCGCTCCGCTCAGCCAGCAGACTGCTCAGCTAGCACTCTGCTCAGCTAGCGCTCTGCTCAACTAGTACTCTGTTCAGCCAACACTCTGCTCACCTAGCACTCTGCTCAGCTAGCACTCTGCTCAGCTAGCACTATGCTCAGCTAGACGTCTGCTCAGCTAGCACTCTGCTCAGCTAGCACTCTGCTCAACTAGCACTCTGCTCACCTAGCGCTCTGCTCAGCTAGTGCTCCGCTCAGCCAGCAGACTGCTCAGCTAGCACTCTGCTCAGCTAGCACTATGCTCAGCTAGCACTCTGTTCAGCTAGCGCTATGCTCAGCAAGCACTCTGCTCAGCTAGCACTCTGCTCAGCTAGCACTCTGCTCACCTAGCATTCTGCTCATCTAGCACTCTGCTCAGCTAGCGCTATCCTCACCTAGCACTCTGCTCAGCTAGCACTCTGCTCAGCAAGCACTCTGCTCAGATAGCACTCTGCTGAGCTAGCAATCTGCTCAGCTAGCACTCTACTCAGCTAGCGCTCTGCTCAGCTAGCACTCTGCTCAGGTAGCGCTCTGCTCAACTAGCACTCTGTTCAGCCAGCACTCTGCTCAGCTAGCACTCTGCTCACCTAGCACTCTACTCAGCCAGCACTCTGCTCAGCTAGCACTCTGCTCAGCTAGCGGTATGCTCAGCTAGCACTCTGCTCAGCTAACACTATGCTCAGCTAGCACTCTGCTCAGCTAGCGCTCCGCTCAGCCAGCAGACTGCTCAGCTAGCGCTCCGCTCAGCAAGCACTCTGCTCAGCTAGCGCTCTCCTCGCCTAGCACTCTGCTCAGCTAGCACTCTGCTCAGCCAGCGCTCTGCTCAGCTAGAACTCTGCTCAGCTAGCACTCTGCTCAACTAGCACTCTGCTGAGCTAGCACTCTGCTCAGCTAGCACTCTGCTCAGCAAGCACTCTGCTCAGCTAGCACTCTCCTCACCTAGCACTCTGCTCAGCTATCACTCTGCTCAGCAAGCACTCTGCTCAGGTAGCACTCTGCTCAGCTAACAATCTGCTCATCTAGCACTCTACTCAGCTAGCGCTCTCCTCAGCTAGCACTCTGCTCAGGTAGCGCTATGCTCAACTAGCACTCTGCTCAGCAAGCACTCTCCTCAGCTAGCACTCTCTTCAGCCAAAACTCTGCTCAGCCAGCACTCTGCTCAACCAACACTCTGCTCACTTAGCACTCTGCTCAGCTAGCGCTATGCTCAGGTAGCACTCTGTTCAGCTAGCGCTATGCTCAGCTAGCGCTCCGCTCAGCAGCAGACTGCTCAGCTAGCACTCTGCTCAGCTAGCACTCTGCTCAGCTAGCACTATGCTCATCTAGACGTCTGCTCAGCTAGCACTCTGCTCAGCTAGCACTCTGCTCAGCTAGCACTCTGCTCAACTAGCACTCTGCTCACCTAGCGCTCTGCTCAGCTAGTGCTTCCGCTCAGCCAGCAGACTGCTCAGCTAGCACTCTGCTCAGCTAGCACTATGCTCAGCTAGCACTCTGTTCAGCTAGCGCTATGCTCAGCAAGCACTCTGCTCAGCTAGCACTCTGCTCACCTAGCACTCTGCTCAGCTAGCAGTCTGATCACCTAGCACTCTGCTCAGCTAGCGCTCTCCTCACCTAGCACTCTGCTCAGCTAGCACTCTGCTCAGCAAGCACTCTGCTCAGATAGCACTCTGCTGAGCTAGCAATCTGCTCAGCTAGCACTCTACTCAGCTAGCGCTCTGCTCAGCTAGCACTCTGCTCAGGTAGCGCTCTGCTCAACTAGCACTCTGTTCAGCCAGTACTCTGCTCAGCTAGCACTCTGCTCACCTAGAACTCTGCTCAGCCAGCACTCTGCTCAGCTAGCACTCTGCTCAGCTAGCGGTATGCTCAGCTAGCATTCTGCTCAGCTAACACTATGCTCACCTAGCACTCTGCTCAGCTAGCGCTCCACTCAGCCAGCAGACTGCTCAGCTAGCGCTCCGCTCAGCAAGCACTCTGCTCAGCTAGCACTCTGCTCACCTAGCATTCTGCTCAGCTAGCACTCTGCTCAGCTAGCGCTCTCCTCACCTAGCATTCTGCTCAGCTAGCACTCTCCTCAGCCAGCGCTCTGCTCACCTAGCACTCTGCCTCAGCTAGCACTCTGCTCACCTAGCACTCTGCTCAGATAGCACTCTGATCACCTAGCATTCTGCTCAGCAAGCACTCTGCTCAGCTAGCACTCTGCTCAGCAAGCACTCTCCACCTTCAGCTAGCACTCTCCTCAGCTAGCACTCTGCTCAGCTAGCGCTCTGCTCAGCTAGCACTCTGTTCAGCTAGCGCTATGCTCAGCTAGCACTCACTCAGCTAAAGCTCTGTTCAGCAAGACATCTGCTCATCTAGCACTCTGCTCAGCTAGCACTCTGCTCACCTAGCATTCTGCTCATCTAGCACTCTCCTCACCTAGCACTCTGCTCAGGAAGCACTCTCCTCACCTAGCACTCTGCTCAGGTAGCGCTCTGCTCAACTAGCACTCTGTTCAGCCAGCACTCTGCTCAGCTAGCACTCTGCTCAGCCAAAACTCTGCTCAGCCAGCACTCTGCTCAACCAACACTCTGCTCACCTAGCACTCTGCTCAGCTAGCACTCTGCTCAGCTAGCGCTCTGCTCAACTAGCACTCTGTTCAGCCAGCACTCTGCTCAGCTAGCGCTCTGCTCAGCTAGCACTCTGATCACCTAGCACTCTCCTCAGCTAACACTCTGCTCAGGTAGCACTCTGCTCAGCCAGCACTCTGCTCACCCTGCAGTCTGCTCAGCAAGCTCTCTGTTCAGCCAGCACTATGCTCAGCTGGACCGCTGCACAGCTAGCACTCTGCTCACCTAGCACTCTGCTCAGACAGCACAATGCTCAGGTATCACTCTGCTCACACTGCAATCTGCTCAGCAAGCTCTCTGTTCAGCCAGCACTATGCTCAGCTAGACCTCTGCTCAGCTAGCACTCTGCTCACCTAGCACTCTGCTCACCTAGCACTCTGCTCAGCCAAAACTCTGCTCAGCAGCGCTCTGCTCAGCTAGCACTATGCTCAGCTAGCACTCTGCTCAGGTAGCGCTCTGCTCAGCTAGTGCATCTGCTCAACTAGAACTCTGTTCAGCCAGCGCTCTGCTCAGCTAGCACTATGCTCAGCTAGACGTCTGCTCAGCTAGCACTCTGCTCAGCTAGCACTCTGCTCAACTAGCACTCTGCTCACCTAGCGCTCTGCTCAGCTAGTGCTCCGCTCAGCCAGCAGACTGCTCAGCTAGCACTATGCTCAGCTAGCACTCTGTTCAGCTAGCGCTATGCTCAGCAAGCACTCTGCTCAGCTAGCACTCTGCTCAGCTAGCACTCTGCTCACCTAGCATTCTGCTCATCTAGCACTCTGCTCAGCTAGCGCTATCCTCACCTAGCACTCTGCTCAGCTAGGACTCTGCTCAGCAAGCACTCTGCTCAGGTAGCACTCTGCTGAGCTAGCAATCTGCTCAGCTAGCACTCTGCACAACTAGCACTCTGTTCAGCAGCACTCTGCTCAGCTAGCACTCTGCTCACCTAGCACTCTGCTGAGCTAGCACTCTGCTCAGCTAGCACTCTGCTCAGCAAGCACTCTGCTCAGCTAGCGCTCTCCTCACCTAGCACTCTGCTCAGCTATCACTCTGCTCAGGTAGCACTCTGCTCAGCTAACAATCTGCTCAGCTAGCACTCTACTCAGCTAGCACTCTGCTCAGCTAGCACTCTGCTCAGGTAGCGCTATGCTCAACTAGCACTCTGCTCAGCAAGCACTCTCCTCAGCTAGCACTCTGTTCAGCCAAAACTCTGCTCAGCCAGCACTCTGCTCAACAACACTCTGCTCACTTAGCACTCTGCCTCAGCTAGCGCTATGCTCAGGTAGCACTCTGTTCAGCTAGCGCTATGCTCAGCTAGCGCTCCGCTCAGCCAGCAGACTGCTCAGCTAGCACTCTGCTCAGCTAGCGCTCTGCTCAACTAGTACTCTGTTCAGCCAACACTCTGCTCACCTAGCACTCTGCTCAGCTAGCACTCTGCTCAGCTAGCACTATGCTCAGCTAGACGTCTGCTCAGCTAGCACTCTGCTCAGCTAGCACTCTGCTCAACTAGCACTCTGCTCACCTAGCGCTCTGCTCAGCTAGTGCTCCGCTCAGCCAGCAGACTGCTCAGCTAGCACTCTGCTCAGCTAGCACTATGCCACTAGCCTAGCTAGCACTCTGTTCAGCTAGCGCTTGCTCAGCAAGCACTCTGCTCAGCTAGCACTCTGCTCAGCTAGCACTCTGCTCACCCTAGCATTCTGCTCATCTAGCACTCTGCTCAGCTAGCGCTATCCTCACCTAGCACTCTGCTCAGCTAGCACTCTGCTCAGCAAGCACTCTGCTCAGATAGCACTCTGCTGAGCTAGCAATCTGCTCAGCTAGCACTCTACTCAGCTAGCGCTCTGCTCAGCTAGCACTCTGCTCAGGTAGCGCTCTGCTCAACTAGCACTCTGTTCAGCCAGCACTCTGCTCAGCTAGCACTCTGCTCACCTAGCACTCTACTCAGCCAGCACTCTGCTCAGCTAGCACTCTGCTCAGCTAGCGGTATGCTCAGCTAGCACTCTGCTCAGCTAACACTATGCTCAGCTAGCACTCTGCTCAGCTAGCGCTCCGCTCAGCCAGCAGACTGCTCAGCTAGCGCTCCGCTCAGCAAGCACTCTGCTCAGCTAGCGCTCTCCTCGCCTAGCACTCTGCTCAGCTAGCACTCTGCTCAGCCAGCGCTCTGCTCAGCTAGAACTCTGCTCAGCTAGCACTCTGCTCAACTAGCACTCTGCTGAGCTAGCACTCTGCTCAGCTAGCACTCTGCTCAGCAAGCACTCTGCTCAGCTAGCACTCTCCTCACCTAGCACTCTGCTCAGCTATCACTCTGCTCAGCAAGCACTCTGCTCAGGTAGCACTCTGCTCAGCTAACAATCTGCTCATCTAGCACTCTACTCAGCTAGCGCTCTCCTCAGCTAGCACTCTGCTCAGGTAGCGCTATGCTCAACTAGCACTCTGCTCAGCAAGCACTCTCCTCAGCTAGCACTCTCTTCAGCCAAAACTCTGCTCAGCCAGCACTCTGCTCAACCAACACTCTGCTCACTTAGCACTCTGCTCAGCTAGCGCTATGCTCAGGTAGCACTCTGTTCAGCTAGCGCTATGCTCAGCTAGCGCTCACGCTCAGCAGCAGACTGCTCAGCTAGCACTCTGCTCAGCTAGCACTCTGCTCAGCTAGCACTATGCTCATCTAGACGTCTGCTCAGCTAGCACTCTGCTCAGCTAGCACTCTGCTCAGCTAGCACTCTGCTCAACTAGCACTCTGCTCACCTAGCGCTCTGCTCAGCTAGTGCTCCGCTCAGCCAGCAGACTGCTCAGCTAGCACTCTGCTCAGCTAGCACTATGCTCAGCTAGCACTCTGTTCAGCTAGCGCTATGCTCAGCAAGCACTCTGCTCAGCTAGCACTCTGCTCACCTAGCACTCTGCTCAGCTAGCAGTCTGATCACCTAGCACTCTGCTCAGCTAGCGCTCTCCTCACCTAGCACTCTGCTCAGCTAGCACTCTGCTCAGCAAGCACTCTGCTCAGATAGCACTCTGCTGAGCTAGCAATCTGCTCAGCTAGCACTCTACTCAGCTAGCGCTCTGCTCAGCTAGCACTCTGCTCAGGTAGCGCTCTGCTCAACTAGCACTCTGTTCAGCCAGCACTCTGCTCAGCTAGCACTCTGCTCACCTAGAACTCTGCTCAGCCAGCACTCTGCTCAGCTAGCACTCTGCTCAGCTAGCGGTATGCTCAGCTAGCATTCTGCTCAGCTAACACTATGCTCAGCTAGCACTCTGCTCAGCTAGCGCTCCACTCAGCCAGCAGACTGCTCAGCTAGCGCTCCGCTCAGCAAGCACTCTGCTCAGCTAGCACTCTGCTCACCTAGCATTCTGCTCAGCTAGCACTCTGCTCAGCTAGCGCTCTCCTCACCTAGCATTCTGCTCAGCTAGCACTCTCCTCAGCCAGCGCTCTGCTCACCTAGCACTCTGCTCAGCTAGCACTCTGCTCACCTAGCACTCTGCTCAGATAGCACTCTGATCACCTAGCACTCTGCTCAGCAAGCACTCTGCTCAGCTAGCACTCTGCTCAGCAAGCACTCTCCTCAGCTAGCACTCTCCTCAGCTAGCACTCTGCTCAGCTAGCGCTCTGCTCAGCTAGCACTCTGTTCAGCTAGCGCTATGCTCAGCTAGCACTCACTCAGCTAAAGCTCTGTTCAGCAAGACATCTGCTCATCTAGCACTCTGCTCAGCTAGCACTCTGCTCACCTAGCATTCTGCTCATCTAGCACTCTCCTCACCTAGCACTCTGCTCATCTAGCACTCTGCTCAGCTAGCACTCTGCTCAGGTAGCGCTCTGCTCAACTAGCACTCTGTTCAGCCAGCACTCTGCTCAGCTAGCACTCTGCTCAGCCAAAACTCTGCTCAGCCAGCACTCTGCTCAACCAACACTCTGCTCACCTAGCACTCTGCTCAGCTAGCACTCTGCTCAGCTAGCGCTCTGCTCAACTAGCACTCTGTTCAGCCAGCACTCTGCTCAGCTAGCGCTCTGCTCAGCTAGCACTCTGATCACCTAGCACTCTCCTCAGCTAACACTCTGCTCAGGTAGCACTCTGCTCAGCCAGCACTCTGCTCACCCTGCAGTCTGCTCAGCAAGCTCTCTGTTCAGCCAGCACTATGCTCAGCTGGACCGCTGCACAGCTAGCACTCTGCTCACCTAGCACTCTGCTCAGACAGCACAATGCTCAGGTATCACTCTGCTCACACTGCAATCTGCTCAGCAAGCTCTCTGTTCAGCCAGCACTATGCTCAGCTAGACCTCTGCTCAGCTAGCACTCTGCTCACCTAGCACTCTGCTCACCTAGCACTCTGCTCAGCCAAAACTCTGCTCAGCCAGCGCTCTGCTCAGCTAGCACTATGCTCAGCTAGCACTCTGCTCAGGTAGCGCTCTGCTCAGCTAGTGCATCTGCTCAACTAGAACTCTGTTCAGCAGCGCTCTGCTCAGCTAGCACTATGCTCAGCTAGACGTCTGCTCAGCTAGCACTCTGCTCAGCTAGCACTCTGCTCAACTAGCACTCTGCTCACCTAGCGCTCTGCTCAGCTAGTGCTCCGCTCAGCCAGCAGACTGCTCAGCTAGCACTATGCTCAGCTAGCACTCTGTTCAGCTAGCGCTATGCTCAGCAAGCACTCTGCTCAGCTAGCACTCTGCTCAGCTAGCACTCTGCTCACCTAGCATTCTGCTCATCTAGCACTCTGCTCAGCTAGCGCTATCCTCACCTAGCACTCTGCTCAGCTAGGACTCTGCTCAGCAAGCACTCTGCTCAGTAGCACTCTGCTGAGCTAGCAATCTGCTCAGCTAGCACTCTGCACAACTAGCACTCTGTTCAGCCAGCACTCTGCTCAGCTAGCACTCTGCTCACCTAGCACTCTGCTCAGCCAGCACTCTGCTCAGCTAGCACTCTGCTCAGCTAGCGGTATGCTCAGCTAGCACTCTGCTCAGCTAGCACTATGCTCAGCTAGCACTCTGCTCAGCTAGCGCTCCGCTCAGCCAGCAGACTGCTCAGCTAGCGCTCCGCTCAGCAAGCACTCTGCTCAGCTAGCACTCTGCTCACCTAGCATTCTGCTCAGCTAGCACTCTGCTAAGCTAGCGCTCTCCTCACCTAGCATTCTGCTCAGCTAGCACTCTGCTCAGCCAGCGCTCTGCCTCAGCTAGCACTCTGCTCAGCTAGCACTCTGCTCAGCTAGCACTCTGCTCAGCTAGCACTCTGATAACCTAGCACTCTGCTCAGCAAGCACTCTGCTCAGCTAGCACTCTGCTCAGCAAGCACTCTCCTCAGCTAGCACTCTCCTCAGCTAGCACTCTGCTCAGCTAGCGCTCTGCTCAGCTAGCACTCTGTTCAGCTAGCGCTATGCTCAGCTAGCACTCACTCAGCTAGCGCTCTGTTCAGCTAGACGTCTGCTCAGCTAGCACTCTGCTCAGGTATCACTCTGCTCACACTGCAATCTGCTCAGCAAGCTCTCTGTTCAGCCAGCACTATGCTCAGCTAGACCTCTGCTCAGCTAGCACTCTGCTCACCTAGCACTCTGCTCACCTAGCACTCTGCTCAGCCAAAACTCTGCTCAGCCAGCGCTCTGCTCAGCTAGCACTATGCTCATCTAGACGTCTGCTCAGCTAGCACTCTGCTCAGCTAGCACTCTGCTCAACTAGCACTCTGCTCACCTAGCGCTCTGCTCAGCTAGTGCTCCGCTCAGCCAGCAGACTGCTCAGCTAGCACTCTGCTCAGCTAGCACTATGCTCAGCTAGCACTCTGCTCACCTAGCACTCTGCTCAGCTAGCAGTCTGATCACCTAGCACTCTGCTCAGCTAGCGCTCTCCTCACCTAGCACTCTGCTCAGCTAGCACTCTGCTCAGCAAGCACTCTGCTCAGATAGCACTCTGCTGAGCTAGCAATCTGCTCAGCTAGCACTCTACTCAGCTAGCGCTCTGCTCAGCTAGCACTCTGCTCAGGTAGCGCTCTGCTCAACTAGCACTCTGTTCAGCCAGCACTCTGCTCAGCTAGCACTCTGCTCACCTAGAACTCTGCTCAGCCAGCACTCTGCTCAGCTAGCACTCTGCTCAGCTAGCGTATGCTCAGCTAGCATTCTGCTCAGCTAACACTATGCTCAGCTAGCACTCTGCTCAGCTAGCGCTCCACTCAGCCAGCAGACTGCTCAGCTAGCGCTCCGCTCAGCAAGCACTCTGCTCAGCTAGCACTCTGCTCACCTAGCATTCTGCCTCAGCTAGCACTCTGCTCAGCTAGCGCTCTCCTCATCTAGCATTCTGCTCAGCTAGCACTCTCCTCAGCCAGCGCTCTGCTCACCTAGCACTCTGCTCAGCTAGCACTCTGCTCACCTAGCACTCTGCTCAGATAGCACTCTGATCACCTAGCACTCTGCTCAGCAAGCACTCTGCTCAGCTAGCACTCTGCTCAGCAAGAACTCTCCTCAGCTAGCACTCTCCTCAGCTAGCACTCTGCTCAGCTAGCGCTCTGCTCAGCTAGCACTCTGTTCAGCTAGCGCTATGCTCAGCTAGCACTCACTCAGCTAAAGCTCTGTTCAGCAAGACATCTGCTCAGCTAGCACTCTGCTCAGCTAGCACTCTGCTCACCTAGCATTCTGCTCATCTAGCACTCTCCTCACCTAGCACTCTGCTCATCTAGCACTCTGCTCAGCTAGCACTCTGCTCAGGTAGCGCTCTGCTCAACTAGCACTCTGTTCAGCCAGCACTCTGCTCAGCTAGCACTCTGCTCAGCCAAACTCTGCTCAGCCAGCACTCCTGCTCAACCAACACTCTGCTCACCTAGCACTCTGCTCAGCTAGCACTCTGCTCAGCTAGCGCTCTGCTCAACTAGCACTCTGTTCAGCCAGCACTCTGCTCAGCTAGCGCTCTGCTCAGCTAGCACTCTGCTCACCTAGCACTCTCCTCAGCTAACACTCTGCTCAGGTAGCACTCTGCTCAGCCAGCACTCTGCTCACCCTGCAGTCTGCTCAGCAAGCTCTCTGTTCAGCCAGCACTATGCTCAGCTGGACCGCTGCACAGCTAGCACTCTGCTCACCTAGCACTCTGCTCAGACAGCACAATGCTCAGGTATCACTCTGCCTCACACTGCAATCTGCTCAGCAAGCTCTCTGTTCAGCCAGCACTATGCTCAGCTAGACCTCTGCTCAGCTAGCACTCTGCTCACCTAGCACTCTGCTCACCTAGCACTCTGCTCAGCCAAAACTCTGCTCAGCCAGCGCTCTGCTCAGCTAGCACTATGCTCAGCTAGCACTCTGCTCAGGTAGCGCTCTGCTCAGCTAGTGCATCTGCTCAACTAGAACTCTGTTCAGCCAGCGCTCTGCTCAGCTAGCACTATGCTCAGCTAGACGTCTGCTCAGCTAGCACTCTGCTCAGCTAGCACTCTGCTCAACTAGCACTCTGCTCACCTAGCGCTCTGCTCAGCTAGTGCTCCGCTCAGCCAGCAGACTGCTCAGCTAGCACTATGCTCAGCTAGCACTCTGTTCAGCTAGCGCTATGCTCAGCAAGCACTCTGCTCAGCTAGCACTCTGCTCAGCTAGCACTCTGCTCACCTAGCATTCTGCTCATCTAGCACTCTGCTCAGCTAGCGCTATCCTCACCTAGCACTCTGCTCAGCTAGGACTCTGCTCAGCAAGCACTCTGCTCAGGTAGCACTCTGCTGAGCTAGCAATCTGCTCAGCTAGCACTCTGCACAACTAGCACTCTGTTCAGCAGCACTCTGCTCAGCTAGCACTCTGCTCACCTAGCACTCTGCTCAGCCAGCACTCTGCTCAGCTAGCACTCTGCTCAGCTAGCGGTATGCTCAGCTAGCACTCTGCTCAGCTAGCACTATGCTCAGCTAGCACTCTGCTCAGCTAGCGCTCCGCTCAGCCAGCAGACTGCTCAGCTAGCGCTCCGCTCAGCAAGCACTCTGCTCAGCTAGCACTCTGCTCACCTAGCATTCTGCTCAGCTAGCACCTCTGCTAAGCTAGCGCTCTCCTCACCTAGCATTCTGCTCAGCTAGCACTCTGCTCAGCCAGCGCTCTGCTCAGCTAGCACTCTGCTCAGCTAGCACTCTGCTCACCTAGCACTCTGCTCAGCTAGCACTCTGATAACCTAGCACTCTGCTCAGCAAGCACTCTGCTCAGCTAGCACTCTGCTCAGGTAGCGCTATGCTCAACTAGCACTGTGCTCAGCAAGCACTCTCCTCAGCTAGCACTCTGTTCAGCCAAAACTCTGCTCAGCCAGCACTCTGCTCAACCAACACTCTGCTCACTTAGCACTCTGCTCAGCTAGCGCTATGCTCAGGTAGCACTCTGTTCAGCTAGCGCTATGCTCAGCTAGCGCTCCGCTCAGCCAGCAGACTGCTCAGCTAGCATTCTGCACAGCTAGCACTCTGCTCACCTAGCATTCTGCTCATCTAGCACTCTGCTCAGCTAGCACTCTGCTCAGCTAGCGCTCTGCTCAACTAGCACTCTGATCACCTAGCACTCTGCTCAGCAAGCACTCTGCTCAGCTAGCACTCTGCTCAGCAAGCACTCTCCTCAGCTAGCACTATTCTCAGCTAGCTCTATGCTCAGCTAGCACTCTGCTCAGCTAGGACTATGCTCAGCTAGACGTCTGCTCAGCTAGCACTCTGCTCAGCTAGCACTCTTCTCATCTAGCACTCTGCTCAGCTAGCGCTCTGCTCAGCTAGCGCTCCGCTCAGCCAGCAGACTGCTCAGCTAGCACTCTGCTCAGCTAGCACTCTGCTCAGCTAGCACTCTGCTCAGCCAGCGCTCTGCTCAGCTAGCACTCTGCTCAGCAAGCACTCTGCTCAGCTAGCACTCTGCTCAGCTAGCGCTATGCTCAGCTAGCACTCTGTTCAGCTAGCACTATGCTCAGCTAGCACTCTGCTCAGCTAGCACTCTGTTCAGCTAGACGTCTGCTCAGCTAGCACTCTGCTCAGCTAGCACTCTGCTCACCTAGCATTCTGCTCATCTAGCACTCTCCTCACCTAGCACTCTGCTCAGGAAGCACTCTCCTCACCTAGCACTCTGCTCAGGTAGCGCTCTGCTCAACTAGCACTCTGTTCAGCCAGCACTCTGCTCAGCTAGCACTCTGCTCAGCCAAAACTCTGCTCAGCCAGCACTCTGCTCAACCAACACTCTGCTCACCTAGCACTCTGCTCAGCTAGCACTCTGCTCAGCTAGCGCTCTGCTCAACTAGCACTCTGTTCAGCCAGCACTCTGCTCAGCTAGCACTCTGCTCAGCTAGTACTCTGCTCACCTAGCACTCTCCTCAGCTAACACTCTGCTCAGGTAGCACTCTGCTCAGCCAGCACTCTGCTCACCCTGCAGTCTGCTCAGCAAGCTCTCTGTTCAGCCAGCACTATGCTCAGCTAGACCGCTGCACAGCTAGCACTCTGCTCACCTAGCACTCTGCTCAGACAGCACACTGCTCAGGTATCACTCTGCTCACACTGCAATCTGCTCAGCAAGCTCTCTGTTTAGCCAGCACTATGCTCAGCTAGACCTCTGCTCAGCTAGCACTCTGCTCACCTAGCACTCTGCTCACCTAGCACTCTGCTCAGCCAAACTCTGCTCAGCCAGCGCTCTGCTCAGCTAGCACTATGCTCAGCTAGCACTCTGCTCAGGTAGCGCTCTGCTCAGCTAGCGCATGTGCTCAACTAGAACTCTGTTCAGCCAGCGCTCTGCTCAGCTAGCACTCTGCTCAGCTAGCACTATGCTCAGCTAGACGTCTGCTCAGCTAGCACTCTGCTCAGCTAGCACTCTGCTCAGCTAGCACTCTGCTCACCTAGCGCTCTGCTCAGCTAGTGCTCCGCTCAGCCAGCAGACTGCTCAGCTAGCACTCTGCTCACCTAGCACTATGCTCAGCTAGCACTCTGTTCAGCTAGCGCTATGCTCAGCAAGCACTCTGCTCAGCTAGCACTCTGCTCAGCTAGCACTATGCTCACCTAGCATTCTGCTCATCTAGCACTCTGCTCAGCTAGCGCTCTCCTCACCTAGCACTCTGCTCAGCTAGCACTCTGCTCACCTAGCACTCTGCTCAGCCAGCACTCTGCTCAACCAACACTCTGATCAGCCAGCACTCTGCTCAGCTAGCACTCTGCTCAGCTAGCGCGCTGCTCAACTAGCACTCTGCTCACCTGGCACTGTGCTCAGCTATTACTCTGATCACCTAGCACTCTGCTCAACTAGCACTCTGCTCAGCTAGCACTCTGCTCAACTAGCACTCTGCTCAGCTAGCACTCTGCTCAGCTAGCGCTCCGCTCAGCCAGCAGACTGCTCAGCTAGCACTCTGCTCAGCTAGCACTCTGCTCACCTAGCACTCTGCTCACCTAGCACTCTGCTCAGCTAGCGCTCTCCTCGCCTAGCACTCTGCTCAGCTAGCTCTCTGCTCAGCCAGCGCTCTGCTCAGCTAGCACTCTGCTCAGCTAGCACTCTGCTCAACTAGCACTCTGCTGAGCTAGCACTCTGCTCAGCTAGCACTCTGCTCAGCAAGCACTCTGCTCAGCTAGCGCTCTCCTCACCTAGCACTCTGCTCAGCTAGCACTCTGCTCAGCAAGCACTCTGCTCAGGTAGCACTCTGCTCAGCTAACAATCTGCTCAGCTAGCACTCTACTCAGCTAGCGCTCTGCTCAGCTAGCACTCTGCTCAGGTAGCGCTATGCTCAACTAGCACTGTGCTCAGCAAGCACTCTCCTCAGCTAGCACTCTGTTCAGCCAAAACTCTGCTCAGCCAGCACTCTGCTCAACCAACACTCTGCTCACTTAGCACTCTGCTCAGCTAGCGCTATGCTCAGGTAGCACTCTGTTCAGCTAGCGCTATGCTCAGCTAGCGCTCCGCTCAGCCAGCAGACTGCTCAGCTAGCATTCTGCACAGCTAGCACTCTGCTCACCTAGCATTCTGCTCATCTAGCACTCTGCTCAGCTAGCACTCTGCTCAGCTAGCGCTCTGCTCAACTAGCACTCTGATCACCTAGCACTCTGCTCAGCAAGCACTCTGCTCAGCTAGCACTCTGCTCAGCAAGCACTCTCCTCAGCTAGCACTATTCTCAGCTAGCGCTATGCTCAGCTAGCACTCTGCTCAGCTAGGACTATGCTCAGCTAGACGTCTGCTCAGCTAGCACTCTGCTCAGCTAGCACTCTTCTCAACTAGCACTCTGCTCAGCTAGCGCTCTGCTCAGCTAGCGCTCCGCTCAGCCAGCAGACTGCTCAGCTAGCACTCTGCTCAGCTAGCACTCTGCTCAGCTAGCACTCTGCTCAGCTAGCACTCTGATCACCTAGCACTCTGCTCAGCAAGCACTCTGCTCAGCTAGCACTCTGCTCAGCAAGCACTCTGCTCAGCTAGCACTCTGCTCAGCTAGCACTCTGCTCAGCTAGCGCTATGCTCAGCTAGCACTCTGTTCAGCTAGCACTATGCTCAGCTAGCACTCTGCTCAGCTAGCACTCTGTTCAGCTAGACGTCTGCTCAGCTAGCACTCTGCTCAGCTAGCACTCTGCTCACCTAGCACTCTGTTTCAGCTAGCACTCTGCTCAGCAAGCACTCTGCTCAGGTAGCACTCTGCTCAGCTAGCAATCTGCTCAGCTAGCACTCTACTCAGCTAGCGCTCTGCTCAGCTAGCACTCTGCTCAGGTAGCGCTCTGCTCAACTAGCACTCTGCTCAGCTAGCACTCTGCTCAGCTAGCACTCTGCTCAGCCAGCACTCTGCTCAGCCAGCACTCTGCTCAGCTAGCACTCTGATCACCTAGCACTCTGCTCAGCAAGCACTCTGCTCAGCTAGCACTCTGCTCAGCAAGCACTCTCCTCAGCTAGCACTCTGCTCAGCAAGCACTCTCCTCAGCTAGCACTCTGCTCAGCCAGCACTCTGCTCAGCTTGCGGTATGCTCAGCTAGCACTCTGCTCAGCTAGCACTATGCTCAGCCAGCGCTCTGCTCACCCAGCACTCTGCTCAGCTAGCACTCTGCTCACCTAGCACTCTGCTCAGCTAGCGCTTTCCTCACCTAGCACTCTGCTCAGCTAGCACTCTGCTCAGCAAGCACTCTGCTCAGGTAGCACTCTGCTCAGCTAACAATCTGCTCAACTAGCACTCTACTCAGCTAGCGCTCTGCTCAGCTAGCACTCTGCTCAGGTAGCGCTATGCTCAACTAGCACTGTGCTCAGCAAGCACTCTCCTCAGCTAGCACTCTGTTCAGCCAAAACTCTGCTCAGCCAGCACTCTGCTCAACCAACACTCTGCTCACTTAGCACTCTGCTCATCTAGCGCTATGCTCAGGTAGCACTCTGTTCAGCTAGAGCTATGCTCAGCTAGCGCTCTGCTCAGCCAGCAGACTGCTCAGCTAGCACTCTGCACAGCTAGCACTCTGCTCACCTAGCATTCTGCTCATCTAGCACTCTGCTCAGCTAGCACTCTGCTCAGCTAGCGCTCTGCTCAACTAGCACTCTGATCACCTAGCACTCTGCTCAGCAAGCACTCTGCTCAGCTAGCACTCCGCTCAGCAAGCACTCTCCTCAGCTAGCACTATTCTCAGCTAGCGCTATGCTCAGCTAGCACTCTGCTCAGCTAGGACTATGCTCAGCTAGCACTCTGCTCAGCTAGCACTCTGCTCAGCTAGCACTCTTCTCAACTAGCACTCTGCTCAACTAGCGCTCTGCTCAGCTAGCGCTCCGCTCAGCCAGCAGACTGCTCAGCTAGCACTCTGCTCAGCTAGCACTCTGCTCAGCTAGCACTCTGCTCATCCAGCGCTCTGCTCAGCTAGCACTCTACTCAGCTAGCACTATGCTCACCTAGCACTCTGCTCAGCTAGCACTCTGATCACCTAGCACTCTGCTCAGCAAGCACTCTGCTCAGCAAGCACTCTCCTCAGCTAGCACTCTGCTCAGCAAGCACTCTCCTCAGCTAGCACTCTGCTCAGCCAGCACTCTGCTCAGCTTGCGGTATGCTCAGCTAGCACTCTGCTCAGCTAGCACTATGCTCAGCTAG
The DNA here is from genome assembly GCA_031468815.1 of Morus bassanus. Classification (NCBI taxonomy): domain Eukaryota; kingdom Metazoa; phylum Chordata; class Aves; order Suliformes; family Sulidae; genus Morus; species Morus bassanus. The sequence goes on along the minus strand of JAVHSO010000111.1, from coordinate 49,549 downwards.
CACTCTGCTCAGCTAGTGCTCCGCTCAGCCAGCAGACTGCTCAGCTAGCACTATGCTCAGCTAGCACTCTGTTCAGCTAGCGCTATGCTCAGCAAGCACTCTGCTCAGCTAGCACTCTGCTCAGCTAGCACTCTGCTCACCTAGCATTCTGCTCATCTAGCACTCTGCTCAGCTAGCGCTATCCTCACCTAGCACTCTGCTCAGCTAGGACTCTGCTCAGCAAGCACTCTGCTCAGGTAGCACTCTGCTGAGCTAGCAATCTGCTCAGCTAGCACTCTGCACAACTAGCACTCTGTTCAGCAAGCACTCTGCTCAGCTAGCACTCTGCTCACCTAGCACTCTGCTCAGCCAGCACTCTGCTCAGCTAGCACTCTGCTCAGCTAGCGGTATGCTCAGCTAGCACTCTGCTCAGCTAGCACTATGCCTCAGCTAGCACTCTGCTCAGCTAGCGCTCCGCTCAGCCAGCAGACTGCTCAGCTAGCGCTCCGCTCAGCAAGCACTCTGCTCAGCTAGCACTCTGCTCACCTAGCATTCTGCTCAGCTAGCACTCTGCTAAGCTAGCGCTCTCCTCACCTAGCATTCTGCTCAGCTAGCACTCTGCTCAGCCAGCGCTCTGCTCAGCTAGCACTCTGCTCAGCTAGCACTCTGCTCACCTAGCACTCTGCTCAGCTAGCACTCTGATAACCTAGCACTCTGCTCAGCAAGCACTCTGCTCAGCTAGCACTCTGCTCAGGTAGCGCTATGCTCAACTAGCACTGTGCTCAGCAAGCACTCTCCTCAGCTAGCACTCTGTTCAGCCAAAACTCTGCTCAGCCAGCACTCTGCTCAACCAACACTCTGCTCACTTAGCACTCTGCTCAGCTAGCGCTATGCTCAGGTAGCACTCTGTTCAGCTAGCGCTATGCTCAGCTAGCGCTCCGCTCAGCCAGCAGACTGCTCAGCTAGCATTCTGCACAGCTAGCACTCTGCTCACCTAGCATTCTGCTCATCTAGCACTCTGCTCAGCTAGCACTCTGCTCAGCTAGCGCTCTGCTCAACTAGCACTCTGATCACCTAGCACTCTGCTCAGCAAGCACTCTGCTCAGCTAGCACTCTGCTCAGCAAGCACTCTCCTCAGCTAGCACTATTCTCAGCTAGCGCTATGCTCAGCTAGCACTCTGCTCAGCTAGGACTATGCTCAGCTAGACGTCTGCTCAGCTAGCACTCTGCTCAGCTAGCACTCTTCTCATCTAGCACTCTGCCTCAGCTAGCGCTCTGCTCAGCTAGCGCTCCGCTCAGCCAGCAGACTGCTCAGCTAGCACTCTGCTCAGCTAGCACTCTGCTCAGCTAGCACTCTGCTCAGCCAGCGCTCTTCTCAGCTAGCACTCTACTCAGCTAGCACTATGCTCACCTAGCACTCTGCTCAGCTAGCACTCTGATCACCTAGCACTCTGCTCAGCAAGCACTCTGCTCAGCTAGCACTCTGCTCAGCTAGCACTCTGCTCAGCTAGCGCTATGCTCAGCTAGCACTCTGTTCAGCTAGCACTATGCTCAGCTAGCACTCTGCTCAGCTAGCACTCTGTTCAGCTAGACGTCTGCTCAGCTAGCACTCTGCTCAGCTAGCACTCTGCTCACCTAGCATTCTGCTCATCTAGCACTCTCCTCACCTAGCACTCTGCTCAGGAAGCACTCTCCTCACCTAGCACTCTGCTCAGGTAGCGCTCTGCTCAACTAGCACTCTGTTCAGCCAGCACTCTGCTCAGCTAGCACTCTGCTCAGCCAAAACTCTGCTCAGCCAGCACTCTGCTCAACCAACACTCTGCTCACCTAGCACTCTGCTCAGCTAGCACTCTGCTCAGCTAGCGCTCTGCTCAACTAGCACTCTGTTCAGCCAGCACTCTGCTCAGCTAGCACTCTGCTCAGCTAGTACTCTGCTCACCTAGCACTCTCCTCAGCTAACACTCTGCTCAGGTAGCACTCTGCTCAGCCAGCACTCTGCTCACCCTGCAGTCTGCTCAGCAAGCTCTCTGTTCAGCCAGCACTATGCTCAGCTAGACCGCTGCACAGCTAGCACTCTGCTCACCTAGCACTCTGCTCAGACAGCACACTGCTCAGGTATCACTCTGCTCACACTGCAATCTGCTCAGCAAGCTCTCTGTTTAGCCAGCACTATGCTCAGCTAGACCTCTGCTCAGCTAGCACTCTGCTCACCTAGCACTCTGCTCACCTAGCACTCTGCTCAGCCAAAACTCTGCTCAGCCAGCGCTCTGCTCAGCTAGCACTATGCTCAGCTAGCACTCTGCTCAGGTAGCGCTCTGCTCAGCTAGCGCATCTGCTCAACTAGAACTCTGTTCAGCCAGCGCTCTGCTCAGCTAGCACTCTGCTCAGCTAGCACTATGCTCAGCTAGACGTCTGCTCAGCTAGCACTCTGCTCAGCTAGCACTCTGCTCAGCTAGCACTCTGCTCACCTAGCGCTCTGCTCAGCTAGTGCTCCGCTCAGCCAGCAGACTGCTCAGCTAGCACTCTGCTCACCTAGCACTATGCTCAGCTAGCACTCTGTTCAGCTAGCGCTATGCTCAGCAAGCACTCTGCTCAGCTAGCACTCTGCTCAGCTAGCACTATGCTCACCTAGCATTCTGCTCATCTAGCACTCTGCTCAGCTAGCGCTCTCCTCACCTAGCACTCTGCTCAGCTAGCACTCTGCTCACCTAGCACTCTGCTCAACCAGCACTCTGCTCAACCAACACTCTGATCAGCCAGCACTCTGCTCAGCTAGCACTCTGCTCAGCTAGCGCGCTGCTCAACTAGCACTCTGCTCACCTGGCACTGTGCTCAGCTATTACTCTGATCACCTAGCACTCTGCTCAACTAGCACTCTGCTCAGCTAGCACTCTGCTCAGCTAGCGCTCCGCTCAGCCAGCAGACTGCTCAGCTAGCACTCTGCTCAGCTAGCACTCTGCTCACCTAGCACTCTGCTCACCTAGCACTCTGCTCACCTAGCACTCTGCTCAGCTAGCGCTCTCCTCGCCTAGCACTCTGCTCAGCTAGCTCTCTGCTCAGCCAGCGCTCTGCTCAGCTAGCACTCTGCTCAGCTAGCACTCTGCTCAACTAGCACTCTGCTGAGCTAGCACTCTGCTCAGCTAGCACTCTGCTCAGCAAGCACTCTGCTCAGCTAGCGCTCTCCTCACCTAGCACTCTGCTCAGCTAGCACTCTGCTCAGCAAGCACTCTGCTCAGGTAGCACTCTGCTCAGCTAACAATCTGCTCAGCTAGCACTCTACTCAGCTAGCGCTCTGCTCAGCTAGCACTCTGCTCAGGTAGCGCTATGCTCAACTAGCACTGTGCTCAGCAAGCACTCTCCTCAGCTAGCACTCTGTTCAGCCAAAACTCTGCTCAGCCAGCACTCTGCTCAACCAACACTCTGCTCACTTAGCACTCTGCTCAGCTAGCGCTATGCTCAGGTAGCACTCTGTTCAGCTAGCGCTATGCTCAGCTAGCGCTCCGCTCAGCCAGCAGACTGCTCAGCTAGCATTCTGCACAGCTAGCACTCTGCTCACCTAGCATTCTGCTCATCTAGCACTCTGCTCAGCTAGCACTCTGCTCAGCTAGCGCTCTGCTCAACTAGCACTCTGATCACCTAGCACTCTGCTCAGCAAGCACTCTGCTCAGCTAGCACTCTGCTCAGCAAGCACTCTCCTCAGCTAGCACTATTCTCAGCTAGCGCTATGCTCAGCTAGCACTCTGCTCAGCTAGGACTATGCTCAGCTAGACGTCTGCTCAGCTAGCACTCTGCTCAGCTAGCACTCTTCTCAACTAGCACTCTGCTCAGCTAGCGCTCTGCTCAGCTAGCGCTCCGCTCAGCCAGCAGACTGCTCAGCCAGCAGACTGCTCAGCTAGCACTCTGCTCAGCTAGCACTCTGCTCAGCTAGCACTCTGCTCAGCTAGCACTCTACTCAGCTAGCACTCTGCTCAGCTAGCACTCTGATCACCTAGCACTCTGCTCAGCAAGCACTCTGCTCAGCTAGCACTCTGCTCAGCAAGCACTCTGCTCAGCTAGCACTCTGCTCAGCTAGCACTCTGCTCAGCTAGCGCTATGCTCAGCTAGCACTCTGTTCAGCTAGCACTATGCTCAGCTAGCACTCTGCTCAGCTAGCACTCTGTTCAGCTAGACGTCTGCTCAGCTAGCACTCTGCTCAGCTAGCACTCTGCTCACCTAGCACTCTGTTTCAGCTAGCACTCTGCTCAGCAAGCACTCTGCTCAGCTAGCGCTCTGCTCAACTAGCACTCTGCTCAGCTAGCACTCTGCTCAGCTAGCACTCTGCTCAGCCAAAACTCTGCTCAGCCAGCACTCTGCTCAGCTAGCACTCTGATCACCTAGCACTCTGCTCAACAAGCACTCTGCTCAGCTAGCACTCTGCTCAGCAAGCACTCTCCTCAGCTAGCACTCTGCTCAGCCAGCAGACTGCTCAGCTAGCACTCTGCTCAGCTAGCACTCTGCTCAGCTAGCACTATGCTCAGCCAGCGCTCTGCTCACCCAGCACTCTGCTCAGCTAGCACTCTGCTCACCTAGCACTCTGCTCAGCTAGCGCTTTCCTCACCTAGCACTCTGCTCAGCTAGCACTCTGCTCAGCAAGCACTCTGCTCAGGTAGCACTCTGCTCAGCTAACAATCTGCTCAACTAGCACTCTACTCAGCTAGCGCTCTGCTCAGCTAGCACTCTGCTCAGGTAGCGCTATGCTCAACTAGCACTGTGCTCAGCAAGCACTCTCCTCAGCTAGCACTCTGTTCAGCCAAAACTCTGCTCAGCCAGCACTCTGCTCAACCAACACTCTGCTCACTTAGCACTCTGCTCATCTAGCGCTATGCTCAGGTAGCACTCTGTTCAGCTAGAGCTATGCTCAGCTAGCGCTCTGCTCAGCCAGCAGACTGCTCAGCTAGCACTCTGCACAGCTAGCACTCTGCTCACCTAGCATTCTGCTCATCTAGCACTCTGCTCAGCTAGCACTCTGCTCAGCTAGCGCTCTGCTCAACTAGCACTCTGATCACCTAGCACTCTGCTCAGCAAGCACTCTGCTCAGCTAGCACTCCGCTCAGCAAGCACTCTCCTCAGCTAGCACTATTCTCAGCTAGCGCTATGCTCAGCTAGCACTCTGCTCAGCTAGGACTATGCTCAGCTAGCACTCTGCTCAGCTAGCACTCTGCTCAGCTAGCACTCTTCTCAACTAGCACTCTGCTCAACTAGCGCTCTGCTCAGCTAGCGCTCCGCTCAGCCAGCAGACTGCTCAGCTAGCACTCTGCTCAGCTAGCACTCTGCTCAGCTAGCACTCTGCTCATCCAGCGCTCTGCTCAGCTAGCACTCTACTCAGCTAGCACTATGCTCACCTAGCACTCTGCTCAGCTAGCACTCTGATCACCTAGCACTCTGCTCAGCAAGCACTCTGCTCAGCTAGCACTCTGCTCACCAAGCACTCTCCTCAGCTAGCACTCTGCTCAGCTAGCACTCTGCTCAGCTAGCGCTATGCTCAGCTAGCACTCTGTTCAGCTAGCACTATGCTCAGCTAGCACTCTGCTCAGCTAGCACTCTGTTCAGCTAGACGTCTGCTCAGCTAGCACTCTGCTCAGCTAGCACTCTGCTCACCTAGCACTCTGTTTCAGCTAGCACTCTGCTCAGCAAGCACTCTGCTCAGGTAGCACTCTGCTCAGCTAGCACTCTGCTCAGCTAGCGCTCTCCTCACCTAGCACTCTGCTCAGCTAGCACTCTGCTCAGGTAGCGCTCTGCTCAACTAGCACTCTGCTCAGCTAGCACTCTGCTCAGCTAGCACTCTGCTCAGCCAAAACTCTGCTCAGCCAGCACTCTGCTCAGCTAGCACTCTGATCACCTAGCACTCTGCTCAGCAAGCACTCTGCTCAGCTAGCACTCTGCTCAGCAAGCACTCTCCTCAGCTAGCACTCTGCTCAGCAAGCACTCTCCTCAGCTAGCACTCTGCTCAGCCAGCACTCTGCTCAGCTTGCGGTATGCTCAGCTAGCACTCTGCTCAGCTAGCACTATGCTCAGCTAGCACTCTGCTCAGCTAGCGCTCCGCTCAGCCAGCAGACTGCTCAGCTAGCGCTCCGCTCAGCTAGCACTCTGCTCAGCTAGCACTCTGCTCACCTAGCATTCTGCTCAGCTAGCACTCTGCTTAGCTAGCGCTCTCCTCACCTAGCACTCTGCTCATCTAGCACTCTGCTCAGCCAGCGCTCTGCTCACCCAGCACTCTGCTCAGCTAGCACTCTGCTCACCTAGCACTCTGCTCAGCTAGCGCTTTCCTCACCTAGCTCTCTGCTCAGCAAGCACTCTGCTCAGCTAGCACTCTGCTCAGCTAGAACTCACTCAGCTAGCGCTCTGTTCAGCTAGACGTCTGCTCAGCTAGCACTCTGCTAAGCTAGCACTCTGCTCACCTAGCATTCTGCTCATCTAGCACTCTCCTCAGCTAGCACTCTGCTCAGCTAGCACTCTGCTCTGGTAGCGCTCTGCTCAACTAGCACTCTGTTCAGCCAGCACTCTGCTCAACTAGCACTCTGCTCAGCCAAAAATCTGCTCAGCCAGCACTCTGCTCAACCAACACTCTGCTCACATAGCACTCTACTCAGCTAGCGCTCTGCTCAACTAGCACTCTGTTCAGCTAGCGCTATGCTCACCTAGCACTCTGCCCAGCTAGCACTCTGATCACCTAGCACTCTCCTCAGCTAACATTCTGCTCAGGTAGCACTCTGCTCAGCCAGCACTCTACTCACCCTGCAGTCTGCTCAGCAAGCTCTCTGTTCAGCCAGCACTATGCTCAGCTAGACCGCTGCTCAGCTAGCACTCTGCTCACCTAGCACTCTGCTCAGACAGCACACTGCTCAGGTATCACTCTGCTCACCCTGCAATCTGCTCAGCAAGCTCTCTGTTCAGCCAGAACTATGCTCAACTAGACCTCTGCTCAGCTAGAACTCTGCTCACCTAGCACTATGCTCACCTAGCACTCTGCTCAGCTAGCACTCTGCTCACCTAGCACTCTGATCAGTTAGCACTCTGCTCAGCTAGCACTCTGCTCACCTAGCACTCTGTTCAGCTAGCGCTCTCCTCACCTAGCACTCTGCTCACCTAGCACTCTGCTCAGCAAGCACTCTGCTCAGCTAGACCTCTGCTCAGCTAGTAATCTGCTCAGCTAGCACTCTACTCAGCTAGCGCTCTGCTCAGCTAGCACTCTGCTCAGGTAGCGCTCTGCTCAACTAGCACTCTGCTCAGCAAGCACTCTGCTCAGCTAGCACTCTGCTCAGCCAAAACTCTGCTCAGCCAGCACTCTGCTCAACCAACACTCTGCTCACCTAGCACTCTTCTCAGCTAGCGCTCTGCTCAACTAGCACTCTGCTCAGCCAGCACTCTGCTCACCTAGCACTCCGCTCAGCTAGCACTCTGATCACCTAGCACTCTGCTCAGCAAGCACTCTGCTCAGCAAGCACTCTGCTCAGCTAGCACTCTGCTCAGCTAGCGCTATGCTCAGCTAGCACTCTGCTCAGCTAGGACTATGCTCAGCTAGACGTCTGCTCAGCTAGCACTCTGCTCAGCTAGCACTCTGCTCAACTAGCACTCTGCTCAGCTAGCGCTCTGCTCAGCTAGCGCTCCGCTCAGCCAGCAAACTGCTCAGCTAGCACTCTGCTCAGCTAGCACTCTGCTCAGCTAGCACTCTGCTCACCTAGCATTCTGCTCATCTAGCACTCTGCTCAGCTAGCACTCTGCTCAGCTAGCGCTCTCCTCACCTAGCACTCTGCTCAGCTAGCACTCTGCTCAGCCAGCGCTCTGCTCAGCTAGCGCTCTGCTCAGCTAGCACTCTGCTCAGGTAGCGCTCTGCTCAGCTAGCACTCTGCTCAGCAAGCACTCTGCTCAGCTAGCAATCTGCTCAGCTAGCACTCTACTCAGCTAGCGCTCTGCTCAGCTAGCACTCTGCTCAGGTAGCGGTCTGCTCAACTAGCACTCTGCTCAGCTAGCACTATGCTCAGCTAGACCTCTGCTCAACTAGCATCCTGTTCAGCCAGCACTCTGCTCAGCTAGTGCTCTCCTCACCTAGCACTCTGCTCAGCTAGCACTCTGTTCAGCCAGCACTCTGCTCACCTAGCACTCTACTCACCTAGCACTCTGTTCAGCTAGCACTCTGATCACCTAGCACTCTGCTCAGCTAGCACTCTGCTCAGCTAGCACTCTGCTCAGCAAGCACTCTCCTCAGCTAGCACTCTGCTCAGCTAGCACTCTGCTCAGCTAGCACTATGCTAAGCTAGCACTCTGCTCAGCTAGCGCTCCGCTCAGCCAGCAGACTGCTCAGCTAGCCTCTGCTCAGCTAGCACTCTGCTCAACTAGCATTCTGCTCAGCTAGCACTCCACTTAGCTAGCGCTCTCCTCACCTAGCACTCTGCTCAGCTAGCACTCTGCTCAGCCAGCGCTCTGCTCAGCTAGCACTCTGCTCAGCTAGCACTGTGCTCACCTAGCACTCTGCTCAGCTAGCACTCTGATCACCTAGCACTCTGCTCACCTAGCACTCTGCTCACCTAGCACTCTGCTCAGCAAGCATTCTTCTCAGCTAGACCTCTGCTCAGCTAGCACTCTGCTCAGCTAGCGCTATGCTCAGCTAGCACTCTGCTCAGCTAGGACTATGCTCAGCTAGACGTCTGCTCACCTAGCACTCTGCTCAGCCAGCACTCTGCTCAACTAGCACTCTGCTCAGCCAAAAATCTGCTCAGCCAGCACTCTGCTCAACCAACACTCTGCTCACATAGCACTCTACTCAGCTAGCGCTCTGCTCAACTAGCACTCTGTTCAGCTAGCGCTATGCTCACCTAGCACTCTGCCCAGCTAGCACTCTGATCACCTAGCACTCTCCTCAGCTAACATTCTGCTCAGTTAGCACTCTGCTCAGCCAGCACTCTACTCACCCTGCAGTCTGCTCAGCAAGCTCTCTGTTCAGCCAGCACTATGCTCAGCTAGACCGCTGCTCAGCTAGCACTCTGCTCACCTAGCACTCTGCTCAGACAGCACACTGCTCAGGTATCACTCTGCTCACCCTGCAATCTGCTCAGCAAGCTCTCTGTTCAGCCAGAACTATGCTCAACTAGACCTCTGCTCAGCTAGAACTCTGCTCACCTAGCACTATGCTCAACTAGCACTCTGTTCAGCTAGCGCTCTCCTCACCTAGCACTCTGCTCAGCTAGCACTCTGCTCAGCAAGCACTCTGCTCAGCTAGACCTCTGCTCAGCTAGTAATCTGCTCAGCTAGCACTCTACTCAGCTAGCGCTCTGCTCAGCTAGCACTCTGCTCAGGTAGCGCTCTGCTCAACTAGCACTCTGCTCAGCAAGCACTCTGCTCAGCTAGCACTCTGCTCAGCCAAAACTCTGCTCAGCCAGCACTCTGCTCAACCAACACTCTGCTCACCTAGCACTCTTCTCAGCTAGCGCTCTGCTCAACTAGCACTCTGCTCAGCCAGCACTCTGCTCACCTAGCACTCCGCTCAGCTAGCACTCTGATCACCTAGCACTCTGCTCAGCAAGCACTCTGCTCAGCAAGCACTCTGCTCAGCTAGCACTCTGCTCAGCTAGCGCTATGCTCAGCTAGCACTCTGCTCAGCTAGGACTATGCTCAGCTAGACGTCTGCTCAGCTAGCACTCTGCTCAGCTAGCACTCTGCTCAACTAGCACTCTGCTCAGCTAGCGCTCTGCTCAGCTAGCGCTCCGCTCAGCCAGCAAACTGCTCAGCTAGCACTCTGCTCAGCTAGCACTCTGCTCAGCTAGCGCTACGCTCACCTAGCATTCTGCTCATCTAGCACTCTGCTCAGCTAGCACTCTGCTCAGCTAGCGCTCTCCTCACCTAGCACTCTGCTCAGCTAGCACTCTGCTCAGCCAGCGCTCTGCTCAGCTAGCGCTCTGCTCAGCTAGCACTCTGCTCAGGTAGCGCTCTGCTCAGCTAGCACTCTGCTCAGCAAGCACTCTGCTCAGCTAGCAATCTGCTCAGCTAGCACTCTACTCAGCTAGCGCTCTGCTCAGCTAGCACTCTGCTCAGGTAGCGGTCTGCTCAACTAGCACTCTGCTCAGCTAGCACTATGCTCAGCTAGACCTCTGCTCAACTAGCATCCTGTTCAGCCAGCACTCTGCTCAGCTAGTGCTCTCCTCACCTAGCACTCTGCTCAGCTAGCACTCTGCTCACCTAGCGCTCTGCTCAACTAGCACTCTGTTCAGCCAGCACTCTGCTCACCTAGCACTCTACTCACCTAGCACTCTGCTCAGCTAGCACTCTGATCACCTAGCACTCTGCTCAGCTAGCACTCTGCTCAGCTAGCACTCTGCTCAGCAAGCACTCTCCTCAGCTAGCACTCTGCTCAGCTAGCACTCTGCTCAGCTAGCACTATGCTAAGCTAGCACTCTGCTCAGCTAGCGCTCCGCTCAGCCAGCAGACTGCTCAGCTAGCACTCTGCTCAGCTAGCACTCTGCTCAACTAGCATTCTGCTCAGCTAGCACTCCACTTAGCTAGCGCTCTCCTCACCTAGCACTCTGCTCAGCTAGCACTCTGCTCAGCCAGCGCTCTGCTCAGCTAGCACTCTGCTCAGCTAGCACTGTGCTCACCTAGCACTCTGTTCAGCTAGCACTCTGATCACCTAGCACTCTGCTCACCTAGCACTCTGCTCACCTAGCACTCTGCTCAGCAAGCACTCTTCTCAGCTAGACCTCTGCTCAGCTAGCACTCTGCTCAGCTAGCGCTATGCTCACCTAGCACTCTGCTCAGCTAGGACTATGCTCAGCTAGACGTCTGCTCACCTAGCACTCTGCTCAGCTAGCACTCTGCTCACCTAGCACTCTGCTCAACTAGCACTCTGCTCAGCTAGCGCTCTGCTCAACTAGCATCCTGTTCAGCCAGCACTCTGCTCAGCTAGTGCTCTCCTCACCTAGCACTCTGCTCAGCTAGCACTCTACTCAGAAAGCACTCTGCTGAGCTAGCACTCTGCTCACCTAGCACTCTCCTCAGCTAGCACTCTGCTCAGCTAGCACTCTGCTCAACTAGCATTCTGCTCAGCTAGCACTCCACTTAGCTAGCGCTCTCCTCACCTAGCACTCTGCTCAGCTAGCACTCTGCTCAGCCAGCGCTCTGCTCAGCTAGCACTCTGCTCAGCTAGCACTGTGCTCACCTAGCACTCTGCTCAGCTAGCACTCTGATCACCTAGCACTCTGCTCACCTAGCACTCTACTCACCTAGCACTCTGCTCAGCAAGCACTCTTCTCAGCTAGACCTCTGCTCAGCTAGCACTCTGCTCAGCTAGCGCTATGCTCAGCTAGCACTCTGCTCAGCCAAAACTCTGCTCAGCTAGACGTCTGCTCACCTAGCACTCTGCTCAGCCAGCACTCTGCTCACCTAGCACTCTGCTCAGCTAGTACTCTGCTCAGCTAGCGCTCTGCTCAACTCGCATCCTGTTCAGCCAGCACTCTGCTCAGCTAGTGCTCTCCTCACCTAGCACTCTGCTCAGCTAGCACTCTACTCAGCAAGCACTCTGCTCAGCTAGCACTCTGCTCACCTAGCACTCTCCTCAGCTAGCACTCTGCTCAGCTAGCGCTCTCCTCACCTATCACTCTGCTCAGCTAGCACTCTTCTCAGCAAGCACTCTGCTCAGGTAGCGCTCTCCTCAGCTAGCACTCTGCTCAGCTAGCACTCTGCTCAGCAAGCACTCTGCTCAGGTAGCAATCTGCTCAGCTAGCAATCTGCTCACCTAGCACTCTGCTCAGCAAGCACTCTTCTCAGCTAGACCTCTGCTCAGCTAGCACTCTGCTCAGCTAGCGCTATGCTCAGCTAGCACTCTACTCAGCTAGGACTATGCTCAGCTAGACGTCTGCTCACCTAGCACTCTGCTCAGCCAGCACTCTGCTCAACTAGCACTCTGCTCAGCCAAAAATCTGCTCAGCCAGCACTCTGCTCAACCAACACTCTGCTCACATAGCACTCTACTCAGCTAGCGCTCTGCTCAACTAGCACTCTGTTCAGCTAGCGCTATGCTCACCTAGCACTCTGCCCAGCTAGCACTCTGATCACCTAGCACTCTGCTCAGCTAACATTCTGCTCAGTTAGCACTCTGCTCAGCCAGCACTCTACTCACCCTGCAGTCTGCTCAGCAAGCTCTCTGTTCAGCCAGCACTATGCTCAGCTAGACCGCTGCTCAGCTAGCACTCTGCTCACCTAGCACTCTGCTCAGACAGCACACTGCTCAGGTATCACTCTGCTCACCCTGCAATCTGCTCAGCAAGCTCTCTGTTCAGCCAGAACTATGCTCAACTAGACCTCTGCTCAGCTAGAACTCTGCTCACCTAGCACTATGCTCAACTAGCACTCTGTTCAGCTAGCGCTCTCCTCACCTAGCACTCTGCTCAGCTAGCACTCTGCTCAGCAAGCACTCTGCTCAGCTAGACCTCTGCTCAGCTAGTAATCTGCTCAGCTAGCACTCTACTCAGCTAGCGCTCTGCTCAGCTAGCACTCTGCTCAGGTAGCGCTCTGCTCAACTAGCACACTGCTCAGCAAGCACTCTGCTCAGCTAGCACTCTGCTCAGCCAAAACTCTGCTCAGCCAGCACTCTGCTCAACCAACACTCTGCTCACCTAGCACTCCGCTCAGCTAGCACTCTGATCACCTAGCACTCTGCTCAGCAAGCACTCTGCTCAGCAAGCACTCTGCTCAGCTAGCACTCTGCTCAGCTAGCGCTATGCTCAGCTAGCACTCTGCTCAGCTAGGACTATGCTCAGCTAGACGTCTGCTCAGCTAGCACTCTGTTCAGCTAGCACTCTGCTCAACTAGCACTCTGCTCAGCTAGCGCTCTGCTCAGCTAGCGCTCCGCTCAGCCAGCAAACTGCTCAGCTAGCACTCTGCTCAGCTAGCACTCTGCTCAGCTAGCGCTATGCTCACCTAGCATTCTGCTCATCTAGCACTCTGCTCAGCTAGCACTCTGCTCAGCTAGCGCTCTCCTCACCTAGCACTCTGCTCAGCTAGCACTCTGCTCAGCCAGCGCTCTGCTCAGCTAGCGCTCTGCTCAGCTAGCACTCTGCTCAGGTAGCGCTCTGCTCAGCTAGCACTCTGCTCAGCAAGCACTCTGCTCAGCTAGCAATCTGCTCAGCTAGCACTCTACTCAGCTAGCGCTCTGCTCAGCTAGCACTCTGCTCAGGTAGCGGTCTGCTCAACTAGCACTCTGCTCAGCTAGCACTATGCTCAGCTAGACCTCTGCTCAACTAGCATCCTGTTCAGGCCAGCACTCTGCTCAGCTAGTGCTCTCCTCACCTAGCACTCTGCTCAGCTAGCACTCTGCTCACCTAGCGCTCTGCTCAACTAGCACTCTGTTCAGCCAGCACTCTGCTCACCTAGCACTCTACTCACCTAGCACTCTGCTCAGCTAGCACTCTGATCACCTAGCACTCTGCTCAGCTAGCACTCTGCTCAGCAAGCACTCTCCTCAGCTAGCACTCTGCTCAGCTAGCACTCTGCTCAGCTAGCACTATGCTAAGCTAGCACTCTGCTCAGCTAGCGCTCCGCTCAGCCAGCAGACTGCTCAGCTAGCACTCTGCTCAGCTAGCACTCTGCTCAACTAGCATTCTGCTCAGCTAGCACTCCACTTAGCTAGCGCTCTCCTCACCTAGCACTCTGCTCAGCTAGCACTCTGCTCAGCCAGCCCTCTGCTCAGCTAGCACTCTGCTCAGCTAGCACTGTGCTCACCTAGCACTCTGCTCAGCTAGCACTCTGATCACCTAGCACTCTGCTCACCTAGCACTCTGCTCACCTAGCACTCTGCTCAGCAAGCACTCTTCTCAGCTAGACCTCTGCTCAGCTAGCACTCTGCTCAGCTAGCGCTATGCTCAGCTAGCACTCTGCTCAGCTAGGACTATGCTCAGCTAGACGTCTGCTCACCTAGCACTCTGCTCAGCCAGCACTCTGCTCACCTAGCACTCTGCTCAGCTAGTACTCTGCTAAGCTAGCGCTCTGTTCAACTAGCATCCTGTTCAGCCAGCACTCTGCTCAGCTAGTGCTCTCCTCACCAAGCACTCTGCTCAGCTAGCACTCTACTCAGCAAGCACTCTGCTCAGCTAGCACTCTGCTCACCTAGCACTCTCCTCAGCTAGCACTCTGCTCAGCTAGCGCTCTCCTCACCTATCACTCTGCTCAGCTAGCACTCTTCTCAGCAAGCACTCTGCTCAGGTAGCGCTCTCCTCAGCTAGCACTCTGCTCAGCTAGCACTCTGCTCAGCAAGCACTCTGCTCAGGTAGCACTCTGCTCAGCTAGCAATCTGCTCAGCTAGCACTCTACTCATCTAGCTCTCTGCTCAGCGAGCACTCTGCTCAGCTAGCGCTCTGCTCAACTAGCACTCTGTTCAGCCAGCACACTGCTCAGCTAGCACTCTGCTCAGCCAAAACTCTGCTCAGCCAGCACTCTGCTCAACCAACACTCTGCTCACCTAGCACTCTGCTCAGCTAGCACTCTGCTCACCTAGCACTCTGCTCAACTAGCACTCTCTTCAGCCAGCACTCTGCTCACCTAGCACTCTGCTCAGCTAGCACTCTGATCACCTAGCACTCTGCTCAGCAAGCACTCTGCTCAGCTAGCACTCTGCTCAGCAAGCACTCTCCTCAGCTAACACTCTGCTCAGCTAGCACTCTGCTCAGCTAGCGCTATGCTCAGCCAGCAGTCTGCTCAGCTAGCACTCTGCTCAGCTAGCACTCTGCTCAGCTAGCGCTCCGCTCAGCCAGCAGACTGCTCAGCTAGCACTCTGCTCAGCTAGCACTATGCTCAGCTAGCACTCTGCTCACCTAGCATTCTGCTCAGCCAGCACTCTACTTAGCTAGCGCTATGCTCAGCCAGCACTCTGCTCAGCTAGCACTCTGCTCAGCAAGCACTCTGCTCAGGTAGCACTCTGCTCAGCTAGCAATCTGCTCAGCTAGCACTCTACTCAGCTAGCGCTCTGCTCAGCTAGCACTCTGCTCAGGTAGCGCTCTGCTCAACTAGCACTCTGTTCAGCAGGCACTCTGCTCAGCTAGCACTCTGCTCAGCTAGCACTATGCTCACCTAGCATTCTGCTCAGCTAGCACTCTGATCACCTAGCACTCTGCTCAGCTAGCACTCTGCTCAGCAAGCACTCTCCTCACCTAGCACTCTGCTCAGCTAGCACTCTGATCACCTAGCACTCTTCTCAGCTAGCGCTCTGCTCAACTAGCACTCTGCTCAGCCAGCACTCTGCTCACCTAGCACTCCGCTCAGCTAGCACTCTGATCACCTAGCACTCTGCTCAGCAAGCACCCTGCTCAGCAAGCACTCTCCTCAGCTAGCACTCTGCTCAGCTAGCGCTATGCTCAGCTAGCACTCTGCTCAGCTAGGGCTATGCTCAGCTAGACGTCTGCTCAGCTAGCACTCTGCTCAGCTAGCACTCTGCTCAACTAGCACTCTGCTCAGCTAGCGCTCTGCTCAGCTAGCGCTCCGCTCAGCCAGCAAACTGCTCAGCTAGCACTCTGCTCAGCTAGCACTCTGCTCAGCTAGCACTCTGCTCACCTAGCATTCTGCTCAGCTAGCACTCTGCTCAGCTAGCACTCTGCTCAGCTAGCGCTCTCCTCACCTAGCACTCTGCTCAGCTAGCACTCTGCTCAGCCAGCTCTGCTCAGCTAGCGCTCTGCTCAGCTAGAACTATGCTCACCTAGCGCTCTGCTCAGCTAGCACTCTGCTCAGCAAGCACTCTGCTCAGCTAGCAATCTGCTCAGCTATCAATCTGCTCAGCTAGCACTCTACTCAGCTAGCGCTCTGCTCAGCTAGCACTCTGCTCAGGTAGCGCTCTGCTCAACTAGCACTCTGTTCAGCCAGCACTCTGATCACCTAGCACTCTGCTCACCTAGCACTCTGCTCAGCTAGCACTCTGATCACCTAGCACTCTGCTTAGCAAGCACTCTGCTCAGCTAGCACTCTGCTCAGCAAGCACTCTCCTCAGCTAGCACTCTGCTCAGCTAGCACTCTGCTCAGCTAGCACTCTGCTCAGCTAGCACTATGCTCAGCTAGCACTCTGCTCAGCTAGCGCTCCGCTCAGCCAGCAGACTGCTCAGCTAGCACTCTGCTCAGCTAGCACTCTGCTCACCTAGCATTCTGCTCAGCTAGCACTCTACTTAGCTAGCGCTCTCCTCACCTAGCACTCTGCTCAGCTAGCACTCTGCTCAGCCAGCGCTCTGCTCAGCTAGCACTCTGCTCAGCTAGCACTGTGCTCACCTAGCACTCTGCTCACCTAGCACTCTGCTCAGCTAGCACTCTGCTCACCTAGCACTCTGCTCAGCAAGCACTCTGCTCAGCTAGACCTCTGCTCAGCTAGCACTCTGCTTCAGCTAGCACTCTGATCACCTAGCACTCTGCTCAGCTAGGACTATGCTCAGCTAGACGTCTGCTCACCTAGCACTCTGCTCAGGTAGCGCTCTGCTCACCTAGCACTCTGCTCAGCTAGTACTCTGCTCAGCTAGCGCTCTGCTCAACTAGCATCCTGTTCAGCCAGCACTCTGCTCAGCTAGTGCTCTCCTCACCTAGCACTCTGCTCAGCTAGCACTCTGCTCAGCAAGCACTCTCCTCACCTAGCACTCTGCTCAGCTAGCACTCTTCTCAGCAAGCACCCTGCTCAGGTAGCGCTCTCCTCAGCTAGCACTCTGCTCAGCTAGCACTCTGCTCAGCAAGGACTCTGCTCAGCTAGCACTCTGCTCAACTAGCACTCTGCTCAACTAGCACTCTCTTCAGCCAGCACTCTGCTCACCTAGCACTCTGCTCAGCTAGCACTCTGATCACCTAGCACACTGCTCAGCAAGCACTCTCCTCAGCTAACACTCTGCTCAGCTAGCACTCTGCTCAGCTAGCGCTATGCTCAGCCAGCACTCTGCTCAGCTAGCACTCTGCTCAGTTAGCACTCTGCTCAGCTAGCGCTCCGCTCAGCCAGCAGGCTGCTCATCTAGCACTCTGCTAAGCTAGCACTATGCTCAGCTAGCACTCTGCTCACTTAGCATTCTACTCAGCTAGCGCTCTCCTCACCTAGCACTCTGCTCAGCTAGCACTCTGCTCAGCCAGCGCTCTGCTCAGCTAGCACTGTGCTCACCTAGCACTCTGCTCAGCTAGCACTCTGATCACCTAGCACTCTGCTCAGCAAGCACTCTGCTCAGCTAGCACTCTGCTCAGCAAGCACTCTGCTCAGCTAGACCTCTGTTCAGCTAGCACTCTGCTCAGCTAGCGCTATGCTCAGCTAGCACTCTGCTCAGCTAGGACTATGCTCAGCTAGACGTCTGCTCACCTAGCACTCTGCTCAGCCAGCACTCTGCTCACCTAGCACTCTGCTCAGCTAGCACTATGCTCAGCTAGACCTCTGCTCAACTAGCATCCTGTTCAGCCAGCACTCTGCTCAGCTAGTGCTCTCCTCACCTAGCACTCTGCTCAGCTAGCACTCTACTCAGCTAGCACTCTGCTCAGCAAGCACTCTGCTCAGCAAGCTTGCTCAGCTAGCACTCTGCTCACCTAGCATTCTGCTCATCTAACACTCTGCTCAGCTAGCGCTCTCCTCACCTAGCACTCTGCTCAGCTAGCACTCTGCTCAGCAAGCACTCTGCTCAGGTAGCACTCTGCTCAGCTAGGCAATCTGCTCAGCTAGCACTCTACTCAGCTAGCGCTCTGCTCAGCTAGCACTCTGCTCAGGTAGCGCTCTGCTCAACTAGCACTCTGTTCAGCAGGCACTCTGCTCAGCTAGCACTCTGTTCAGCTAGCACTATGCTCACCTAGCACTCTGCTCAGCTAGCACTCTGATCACCTAGCACTCTGCTCAGCTAGCACTCTGCTCAGCAAGCACTCTCCTCACCTAGCACTCTGCTCAGCTAGCACTCTGATCACCTAGCACTCTTCTCAGCTAGCGCTCTGCTCAGCAAGCACTCTGCTCAGCAAGCACTCTCCTCAGCTAGCACTCTGCTCAGCTAGCGCTCTGCTCAGCTAGCACTCTGCTCAGCTAGCACTCTGCTCAACTAGCACTCTGCTCAGCTAGCGCTCTGCTCAGCTAGCGCTCCGCTCAGCCAGCAAACTGCTCAGCTAGCACTCTGCTCAGCTAGCACTCTGCTCAGCTAGCACTCTGCTCACCTAGCATTCTGCTCATCTAGCACTCTGCTCAAGCCAGCACTCTGCTCAGCTAGCGCTCTCCTCACCTAGCACTCTGCTCAGCTAGCACTCTGCTCAGCTAGTGCTCTGCTCAGCTAGCGCTCTGCTCAGCTAGAACTATGCTCACCTAGTGCTCTGCTCAGCTAGCACTCTGCTCAGCAAGCACTCTGCTCAGCTAGCAATCTGCTCAGCTAGCACTCTACTCAGCTAGCGCTCTGCTCAGCTAGCACTCTGCTCAGGTAGCGGTCTGCTCAACTAGCACTCTGTTCAGCCAGCACTCTGCTCAGCTAGCACTCTGCTCAGCCAAAACTCTGCTCAGCCAGCACTCTGCTCAACCAACACTCTGCTCACCTAGCACTCTGCTCAGCTAGCACTCTGCTCACCTAGCGCTCTGCTCAACTAGCACTCTGTTCAGCCAGCACACTGATCACCTAGCACTCTGCTCACCTAGCACTCTGCTCAGCTAGCACTCTGATCACCTAGCACTCTGCTCAGCAAGCACTCTGCTCAGCTAGCACTCTGCTCAGCAAGCACTCTCCTCAGCTAGCACTCTGCTCAGCTAGCACTCTGCTCAGCTAGCACTATGCTCAGCTAGCACTCTGCTCAGCTAGCGCTCCGCTCAGCCAGCAGACTGCTCAGCTAGCACTCTGCTCAGCTAGCACTCTGCTCACCTAGCATTCTGCTCAGCTAGCACTCTACTTAGCTAGCGCTCTCCTCACCTAGCACTCTGCTCAGCTAGCACTCTGCTCAGCCAGCGCTCTGCTCACCTAGCACTCTGCTCAGCTAGCACTGTGCTCACGTAGCACTCTGCTCAGCTAGCACTCTGATCACCTAGCACTCTGCTCACCCTAGCATTCTGCTCAGCAAGCACTCCTGCTCAGCTAGACCTCTGCTCAGCTAGCACTCTGCTCAGCTAGCGCTATGCTCAGCTAGCACTCTGCTCAGCTAGCGCTCTGCTCAGCTAAGACGTCTGCTCACCTAGCACTCTGCTCAGGTAGCGCTCTGCTCACCTAGCACTCTGCTCAGCTAGTACTCTGCTCAGCTAGCGCTCTGCTCAACTGGCATCCTGTTCAGCCAGCACTCTGCTCAGCTAGTGCTCTCCTCACCTAGCACTCTGCTCAGCTAGCACTCTGCCTCAGCAAGCACTCTCCTCACCTAGCACTCTGCTCAGCTAGCACTCTTCTCAGCAAGCACTCTGCTCAGGTAGCGCTCTCCTCAGCTAGCACTCTGCTCAGCTAGCACTCTGCTCAGCAAGGACTCTGCTCAGGTAGCACTCTGCTCAGCTAGCAATCTGCTCAGCTAGCACTCTACTCAGCTAGCGCACTGCTCAGCTAGCACTCTGCTCAGCTAGCGCTCTGCTCAACTAGCACACTTTTCAGCCAGCACTCTGCTCAGCTAGCACTCTGCTCAGCCAAAACTCTGCTCAGCCAGCACTCTGCTCAACCAACACTCTCCTCACCTAGCACTCTACTCAGCTACCACTCTGCTCAACTAGCACTCTGCTCAACTAGCACTCTCTTCAGCCAGCACTCTGCTCACCTAGCACTCTGCTCAGCTAGCACTCTGCTCACCTAGCACTCTGCTCAGCAAGCACTCTGCTCAAGCTAGCACTCTGCTCAGCAAGCACTCTGCTCACTAGCACTCTGCTCAGCTAGCACTCTGCTCAGCTAGCGCTCTGCTCAGCTAGCACTCTGCTCAGCTAGCGCTCCGCTCAGCCAGCAGACTGCTCAGCTAGCACTCTGCTCAGCTAGCACTATGCTCAGCTAGCACTCTGCTCACCTAGCATTCTGCTCAGCTAGCACTCTACTTAGCTAGCGCTCTCCTCACCCTAGCACTCTGCTCAGCTAGCACTCTGCTCAGCAAAGCACTCTGCTCAGCTAGCACTCTGCTCAGCAAGCACTCTGCTCAGCTAGACCTCTGCTCAGCTAGCACTCTGCTCAGCTAGCGCTATGCTCAGCTAGCACTCTGCTCAGCTAGGACTATGCTCAGCCAGCACTCTGCTCACCTAGCACTCTGCTCAGCTAGTACTCTGCTCAGCTAGCGCTCTGCTCAACTAGCATCCTGTTCAGCCAGCACTTCTGCTCAGCTAGTGCTCTCCTCACCTAGCACTCTGCTCAGCTAGCACTCTACTCAGCAAGCACTCTGCTCAGCTAGCACTCTGCTCAGCAAGCACTCTCCTCAGCTAGCACTCTGCTCAGCTAGCACTCTGCTCACCTAGCATTCTGCTCATCTAACACTCTGCTCAGCTAGCGCTCTGTTCAGCTAGCGCAATGCTCAGCTAGCACTCTGCCTCAGCAAGCACTCTGCTCAGGTAGCACTCTGCTCAGCTAGCAATCTGCTCAGCTAGCACTCTACTCAGCTAGCGCTTCTGCTCAGCTAGCACTCTGCTCAGGTAGCGCTCTGCTCAACTAGCACTCTGTTCAGCAGGCACTCTGCTCAGCAAGCACTCTCCTCAGCTAGCACTCTGCTCAGCTAGCACTCTGCTCAGCTAGCGCGATTCTCAGCTAGCACTCTGTTCAGCTAGCGCTATGCTCAGCTAGCACTCTGCTCAGCTAGTGCTCTCCTCACCTAGCGCTCTGCTCAGCTAGCACTATGCTCAGCTAGCACTCTGCTCAGCTAGCACTATGCTCAGCTAGCACTCTGCTCAGCTAGCGCTCTCCTCACCTAGCACTCTGCTCAGCTAGCGCTCCGCTCAGCCAGCAGACTGCTCAGCAAGCACTCTCCTCAGCTAGCACTCTGCTCAGCTAGCGCTATGCTCAGCTAGCACTCTGTTCAGCTAGCGCTATGCTCAGCTAGCACTCACTCAGCTAGCACTCTGTTCAGCTAGACGTCTGCTCAGCTAGCACTCTGCTCAGCTAGCACTCTGCTCAGCTAGCATTCTGCTCATCTAGCACTCTGCTCAGCTAGCACTCTCCTCACCTAGCACTCTGCTCAGCTAGGACTCTGCTCAGCAAGCACTCTGCTCAGCTAGCACTCTGCTCAGGTAGCGCTCTGCTCAACTAGCACTCTTTTCAGCCAGCACTCTGCTCAGCTAGCACTCTGCTCAGCAAAACTCTGCTCAGCTAGCACTCTGCTCAACCTACACTCTGCTCACCTAGCACTCTGCTCAGCTAGCACTGTGCTCAGCTAGGGCTCTGCTCAACTAGCACTCTGTTCAGCTAGCGCTATGCTTACCTAGCACTCTGCTCAGCTAGCACTCTGATCACCTAGCACTCTCCTCAGCTAACACTCTGCTCAGGTAGCACTCTGCTCAGCCAGTACTCTGCTCACCCTGCAATCTGCTCAGCAAGCTCTCTGTTCAGCCAGCACTATGCTCAGCTAGACCTCTGCTCAGCTAGCACTCTGCTCACCTAGCACTCTGCTCAGACAGCACACTGCTCAGGTATCACTCTGCTCACCCTGAAATCTGCTCAGCAAGCTCTCTGTTCAGCCAGCACTATGCTCAGCTAGACCTCTGCTCAGCTAGCACTATGCTCACCTAGCACTATGCTCACCTAGCACTCTGCTCAGCCAGCACTCTGCTCACCTAGCACTCTGATCAGTTAGCACTCTGCTCAGCTAGCACTCTGCTCAGCCAAAACTCTGCTCAGCCAGCAGAATGCTCAGCTAGCACTATGCTCACCTAGCACTCTGCTCAGCTAGTACTCTGCTCAGCTAGCGCTCCACTCAACTAGCACTCTGTTCAGCCAGCACTCTGCTCAGCTAGTGCTCTCCTCACCTAGCACTCTGCTCAGCTAGCACTCTAATCAGCAAGCACTCTGCTCACCTAGCACTCTGCTCAGCAAGCACTCTCCTCAGCTAGCACTCTCCTCAGCTAGCACTCTGCTCACCTAGCACTCTGCTCACCTAGCACTCTCATCACCTAGCACTCTGCTCACCTAGCATTCTGCTCATCTAGCACTCTGTTCAGCAAGCACTCTCCTCAGCTAGCACTCTGCTCAGCTAGCACTCTGCTCACCTAGCACTCTGTTCAGATAGACGTCTGCTCAGCTAGCACTCTGCTCAGCTAGCACTCTGCCCACGTAGCATTCTCCTCATCTAGCACTCTGCTCAGCTAGCACTCTCCTCACCTAGCACTCTCCTCAGCTAGCACTCTGCTCAGCTAGCACTCTGCTCACCTAGCATTCTCCTCATCTAGCACTCTGCTCAGCTAGCACTCTCCTCACTAGCACTCTGCTCAGCTAGCACTCTGCTCAGCTAGCGCTTCTGCTCAACTAGCACTCTGTTCAGCCAGCACTCTGCTCAGCCAAAACTCTGCTCAGCCAGCACTCTGCTCAACCACACACTGCTCAGCTAGACCTCTGCTCAGCTAGCACTCTGCTCACCTAGCACTCTGCTCAGCTAGCACTCTGATCACCTAGCACTCTGCTCAGCAAGCACTCTGCTCAGCTAGCACTCTGCTCAGCTAGGACTATGCTCAGCTAGACGTCTGCTCAGCTAGCACTCTGCTCAGCTAGCACTCTGTTCGGCTAGCGCTATGCTCAGCTAGCCCTCACTCAGCAAGCACTCTGTTCAGCTAGACCTCTGCTCAGCTAGCACTCTGCTCAGCTAGGACTCTGCTCAATTAGCATTCTGCTCATCTAGCACACTGCTCAACTAGCACTCTGCTCAGCTAGCACTCTTATCACCTAGCACTCTCCTCAGCTAACACTCTGCTCAGGTAGCACTCTGCTCAGCCAGCACTCTGCTCACCCTGCAATCTGCTCAGCAAGCTCTCTGTTCAGCCAGCACTATGTTCAGCTAGACCTCTGCTCAGCTAGCACTCTGCTCACCTAGCACTCTGCTCAGACAGCACACTGCTCAGGTATCACTCTGCTCACCCTGCAATCTGCTCAGCAAGCTCTCTGTTCAGCCAGCACTATGCTCAGCTAGACCTCTGCTCAGCTAGCACTCTGCTCACCTAGCACTATGCTCACCTAGCACTCTGCTCAGCCAGCACTCTGCTCACCTAGCACTCTGATCAGTTAGCACTCTGCTCAGCTAGCACTCTGCTCAGCCAAAACTCTGCTCAGCCAGCGCTCTGCTGAGCTAGCAATATGCTCACCTACACTCTGCTCAGCCAGCACTCTGCTCAGCTAGTGCTCTCCTCACCTAGCACTCTGCTCAGCTAGCACTCTAATCAGCAAGCACTCTGCTCAGCTAGCACTCTGCTCAGCAAGCACTCTCCTCAGCTAGCACTCTGCTCAGCTAGCACTCTGCTCACCTAGCACTCTGATCACCTAGCACTCTGATCACCTAGCACTCTGCTCAGCTAGCGCTCTCCTCCACCTAGCATTCTGCTCAGCTAGCACTCTGCTCAGCTAGCACTCTGCTCACCTAGCATTCTGCTCAGCTAGCACTCTGCTCAGGTAGCACTCTGCTCAGCTAGCACTCTGCCACCTAGCATTCTCGTCATCTAGCACTCTGCTCATCTAGCACTCTCCTCAGCTAGCACTCTGCTCAGCTAGCACTCTGCTCATGTAGCGCTCTGCTCAACTAGCACTCTGTTCAGCCAGCACTCTGCTCAGCTAGCACTCTGCTCAGCCAAAACTCTGCTCAGCCAGCACTCTGCTCAACCAACACTCTGCTCACCTAGCACTCTGCTCAGCTAGCACTCTGCTCAGCTAGCGCTCTGCTCAACTAGCACTCTGTTCATCTAGCGCTATGCTCACCTAGCACTCTGCTCAGCTAGCACTCTGCTCACCTAGCACTCTCTTCAGCTAACACTCTGCTCAGGTAGCACTCTGCTCAGCCAGCACTCTGCTCACCCTGCAATCTGCTCAGCAAGCTCTCTGTTCAGCCAGCACTATGCTCAGCTAGACCTCTGCTCAGCTAGCACTCTGCTCACCTAGCACTATGCTCACCTAGCACTCTGCTCAGCCAGCATTCTGCTCACCCTGCAATCTGCTCAGCAAGCTCTCTGTTCAGCCAGCACTATGCTCAGCTAGACCTCTGCTCAGCTAGCACTCTGCTCACCTAGCACTATGCTCACCTAGCACTCTGCTCAGCCAGCACTCTGCTCACCTAGCACTCTGATCAGTTAGCACTCTGCTCAGCTAGCACTCTGCTCAGCCAAAAATTCTGCTCAGCCAGCGCTCTGCTCAGCTAGCACTATGCTCAACTAGCACTCTGTTCAGCCAGCACTCTGCTCAGCTAGTGCTCTCCTCACCTAGCACTCTGCTCAGCTAGCACTCTATCCAGCAAGCACTCTGCTCAGCTAGCACTCTGCCTCAGCAAGCACTCTCCTCAGCTAGCACTCTGCTCACCTAGCACTCTGCTCACTAGCACTCTGCTCAGCTACGACTATGCTCAGCTAGCACTCTGCTCACCTAGCACTCTCCTCACCTAGCACTCTGCTCAGCTAGCGCTCCGCTCAGCCAGCATACTGCTCAGCCAGCACTCTGCTCAGCTAGCACTCTGCTCAGCTAGCACTATGCTCAGCTAGCACTCTGCTCAGCCAGCACTATGCTCAACCAACACTCTGCTCACCTAGCACTCTGCTCAGCTAGCACTCTGCCTCAGCTAGCGCTCTGCTCAGCTAGCACTCTCCTCAGCTAACACTCTGCTTAGGTAGCACTCTGCTCAGCCAGCACTCTGCTCACCCTGCAATCTGCTCAGCAAGCTCTCTGTTCAGCCAGTACTATGCTCAGCTAGCACTCTGCTCACCTAGCACTCTGCTAAGACAGCACACTGCTCAGGTATCACGCTGCTCACCCTGCAATCTGCTCAGCAAGCTCTCTGTTCAGCCAGAACTATGCTCGGCTAGAACTCTGCTCAGCTAGCACTCTGCTCATCTAGCACACTGCTCAACTAGCATTCTGCTCAGCAAGCACTATGCTCACCTAGCACTCTGATCAGTTAGCACTCTGCTCAGCTAGCACTCTGCTCAGCCAGCACTCTGCTCAGCTAGCACTCTGCTCAGCTAGCGGTAAGCTCAGCTAGCACTCTGCTCAGCTAGTACTCTGCTCAGCTAGCCTTCTGCTCAACTAGCACTCTCTTCAGCCAGCACTCTGCTCAGCTAGTGCTCTCCTCACCTACCACTCTGCTCAGCTAGCACTCTACTCAGCAAGCACTCTGCTCAGCTATCACTCTGCTCAGCAAGCACTCTCCTCAGCTAGCACTCTGCTCAGCTAGCACTCTGCTCACCTAGCACTCTGCTCAGCTAGCACTCTGCTCACCTAGCATTCTGCTCATCTAGCACTCTGCTCAGCTAGCGCTATGCTCAGCTAGCACTCTGCTCAGCTAGCGCTCCGCTCAGCCAGCATACTGCTCAGCTAGCACTCTGCCCTCAGCTAGCACTCTGCTCAGCTACCACTATGCTCACCTAGCACTCTGCTCAGCTAGCACTCTGATCACCTAGCACTCTGCTCAGCTAGCGCTATGCTCAGCTAGCACTCTGCTCAGCTAGGACTACGGTCAGCTAGACGTCTGCTCAGCTAGCACTCTGCTCAGCTAGCACTCTGCTCAACTAGCACTCTGCTCAGCTAGCGCTCTGCTCAGCTAGCGCTCCGCTCAGCCAGCAGACTGCTCAGCTAGCACTCTGCTCTGCTAGCACTATGCTCAGCTAGACCTCTGCTCAGCTTAGCACTATGCTCAGCTAGACCTCTGCTCAGCTAGCACTCTGTTCATCTAGCGATATGCTCACCTAGCACTCTGCTCAGCTAGCACTCTGCTCACCTGGCACTCTCTTCAGCTAACACTCTGCTCAGGTAGCACTCTGCTCAACCAACACTCTGCTCACCTAGCACTCTGCTCAGCTAGCACTCTGCTCAGCTAGCGCTCTGCTCAACTAGCACTCTGTTCATCTAGCGCTATGCTCACCTAGCACTCTGCTCAGCTAGCACTCTGCTCACCTAGCACTCTCTTCAGCTAACACTCTGCTCAGGTAGCACTCTGCTCAGCCAGCATTCTGCTCACCCTGCAATCTGCTCAGCAAGCTCTCTGTTCAGCCAGCACTATGCTCAGCTAGACCTCTGCTCAGCTAGCACTCTGCTCACCTAGCACTATGCTCACCTAGCACTCTGCTCAGCCAGCACTCTGCTCACCTAGCACTCTGATCAGTTAGCACTCTGCTCAGCTAGCACTCTGCTCAGCCAAAACTCGCTCTGCTCAGCTAGCACTATGCTCAACTAGCACTCTGTTCAGCCAGCACTCTGCTCAGCTAGTGCTCTCCTCACCTAGCAGTCTGCTCAGCTAGCACTCTACTCACCAAGCACTCTGCTCAGCTAGCACTCTGCTCAGCAAGCACTCTCCTCAGCTAGCACTCTGCTCAGCTAGCACTCTGCTCACCTAGCACTCTGCTCAGCTAGTACTCTGCTCAGCTAGCACTCTGCTCACCTAGCACTCTCCTCACCTAGCACTCTGCTCAGCTAGCGCTCCGCTCAGCCAGAATACTGCTCAGCCAGCACTCTGCTCAGCTAGCACTATGCTCACCTAGCACTATGCTCAGCTAGCACTCTGCTCAGCCAAAACTCTGCTCAGCCAGCACTCTGCTCAGCCAAAACTCTGCTCAGCTAGCACTCTGATCACCAAGCACTCTCCTCAGCTAACACTCTGCTTAGGTAGCACTCTGCTCAGCCAGCACTCTGCTCACCCTGCAATCTGCTCAGCAAGCTCTCTGTTCAGCCAGCACTATGCTCAGCTAGCACTCTGCTCAGCTAGCACTCTGCTCAGCCAGCACTCTGCTCACCTACCACTCTGATCAGTTAGCACTCTGCTCAGCTAGCACTCTGCTCAGCCAAAACTCTGCTCAGCCAGCGCTCTGCTCAGCTAGCACTATGCTCACCTAGCACTCTGCTCAGCTAGACCTCTGCTCAGCTAGCCTTCTGCTCAACTAGCACTCTGTTCAGCCAGCACTCTGCTCAGCTAGTGCTCTCCTCACCTAGCACTCTGCTCAGCTAGCACTCTACTCAGCAAGCACTCTGCTCAGCTATCACTCTGCTCAGCAAGCACTCTCCTCAGCTAGCACTCTGCTCAGCTAGCACTCTGCTCACCTAGCACTCTGCTCAGCTAGCACTCTCCTCACCTAGCACTCTGCTCAGCTAGCGCTCCGCTCAGCTAGCACTATGCTCAGCTAGCACTCTGCTCAACTAGCACTCTGCTCAGCTAGCGCTCTGCTCAGCTAGCGCTCTGCTCAGCCAGCAGACTGCTCAGCTAGCACTCTTCTCCGCTAGCACTCTGCTCACCTAGCACTCTGCTCACCTAGCATTCTGCTCATCTAGCACGCTGCTCAGCTAGCACTCTGCTCAGCTAGCGCTCTCCTCACCTAGCACTCTCCTCAGCTAGCACTCTGCTCAGCCAGAACTATGCTCAGCTAGCACTCTGCTCACCTAGCACTATGCTCACCTAGCACTCTGCTCAGCTAGCACTCTGCTCACCTAGCACTCTGCTCAGCTAGCGCTATGCTCAGCTAGCACTCTGCTCAGCTAGGACTATGGTCAGCTAGACGTCTGCTCAGCTAGCACTCTGCTCAGCTAGCACTCTGCTCACCTAGCACTCTGCTCAGCTAGCGCTCTGCTCAGCTAGCGCTCCGCTCAGCCAGCAGACTGCTCAGCTAGCACTCTGCTCAGCTAGCACTATGCTTAGCTAGACCTCTGCTCAGCTAGCACTATGCTCAGCTAGACCTCTGCTCAGCTAGCACTCTGCTCAGCTAGCGCTCTCCTCACCTAGCACTCTGCTCAGGTAGCACTCTGCTCAGCTAGCACTCTGCTCAGCTGGCATTCTGCTCATCTAGCACTCTGCTCAGCTAGCGCTCTCCTCACCTAGCACTCTACTCAGCTAGCGCTCCGCTCAGCCAGCATACTGCTCAGCTAGCACTCTGCTCACCTAGCACTCTGCTCAGCTAGCGCTATGCTCAGCTAGCACTCTGCTCAGCTAGGACTATGCTCAGCTAGACGTCTGCTCAGCTAGCACTCTGCTCAGCTAGCACTCTGCTCAACTAGAACTCTGCTCAGCTAGCACTCTGTTCAACTAGCACTCTGCTCAGCTAGCGCTCTGCTCAGCTAGCACTCTACTCAGCTAGCACTCTGCTCACCTAGCACTCTGCTCAGCTAGCACTATGCTCAGCTAGCACTCTGTTCAGATAGCGCTATGCTCAGCTAGCACTCAATCATCTAGCATTCTCCTCAGCTAGCGCTCTCCTCACCTAGCACTCTGCTCAGCTAGCACTCTGCTCACCTAGCACTCTGCTCAGCTAGCACTCTGCTCAGGTAGCGCTCTGCTCAACTAGCACTCTCTTCAGCCAGCACTCTGCTCAGCTAGCACTCTGCTCAGCCAAAACTCTGCTCAGCCAGCACTCTGCTCAACCAACACTCTGCTCACCTAGCACTCTGCTCAGCTAGCACTCTGTTCAGCTAGCGCAATGCTCACATAGCACTCTGCTCAGCTAGCACTCTGATCACCTAGCTCTCTCCTCAGCTAACACTCTGCTCAGGTAGCACTCTGCTCAGCCAGCACTCTGCTCACCCTGCAATCTGCTCAGCAAGCTCTCTTTTCAGCCAGCACTATGCTCAGCTAGACCTCTGCTCAGCTAGCACTCTGCTCACCTAGCACTCTTCTCAGACAGCACACTGCTCAGGTATCACTCTGCTCACCCTGCAATCTGCTCAGCAAGCTCTCTGTTCAGCCAGCACTATGCTCAGCTAGACCTCTGCTCAGCTAGCACTCTGCTCACCTAGCACTCTGCTCAGCCAGCACTCTACTCACCTAGCACTCTGATCAGTTAGCACTCTGCTCAGCTAGCACTCTGCTCAGCCAAAACTCTGCTCAGCCAGCGCTCTGCTCAGCTAGCACTATGCTCAGCTAGCACTCTGCTCAGCTAGAACTCTGCTCAGCTAGCACTCTGGTCAGCTAGCATTCTGCTCATCTAGCACTCTGCTCAACTAGCACTATCCTCAGCTAGCACTCTGCTCAGCTAGCGCTCCGCTCAGCCAGCATACTGCTCAGCTAGCACTCTGCTCAGCTAGCACTATGCTCAGCTAGCACTCTGCTCAACTAGCACTCTGCTCAGCTAGCGCTCTGCTCAGCTAGCGCTCCGCTCAGCCAGCAGACTGCTCAGCTAGCACTCTTCTCAGCTAGCACTCTGCTCACCTAGCACTCTGCTCACCTAGCATTCTGCTCATCTACCACGCTGCTCAGCTAGCACTCTGCTCAGCTAGCGCTCTCCTCACCTAGCACTCTGCTCAGCTAGCACTCTGTATAGGTATCACTCTGCTCACCTTGCAATCTGCTCAGCAAGCACTCTGCTCAGCTAGCACTCTACTCAGCTAGCACTCTGCTCACCTAGCACTCTGCTCAGCTAGCGCTATGCTCAGCTAGCACTCTGTTCAGCTAGCGCTATGCTCAGCTAGCACTCAATCATCTAGCATTCTCCTCAGCTAGCGCTCTCCTCACCTAGCACTCTGCTCAGCTAGCACTCTGCTCACCTAGCACTCTGCTCAGCTAGCACTCTGCTCAGGTAGCGCTCTGCTCAACTAGCACTCTCTTCAGCCAGCACTCTGCTCAGCTAGCACTCTGCTCAGCCAAAACTCTGCTCAGCCAGCACTCTGCTCAACCAACACTCTGCTCACCTAGCACTCTGCTCAGCTAGCACTCTGTTCAGCTAGCGCAATGCTCACATAGCACTCTGCTCAGCTAGCACTCTGATCACCTAGCTCTCTCCTCAGCTAACACTCTGCTCAGGTAGCACTCTGCTCAGCCAGCACTCTGCTCACCCTGCAATCTGCTCAGCAAGCTCTCTTTTCAGCCAGCACTATGCTCAGCTAGACCTCTGCTCAGCTAGCACTCTGCTCACCTAGCACTCTGCTCAGACAGCACACTGCTCAGGTATCACTCTGCTCACCCTGAAATCTGCTCAGCAAGCTCTCTGTTCAGCCAGCACTATGCTCAGCTAGACCTCTGCTCAGCTAGCACTATGCTCACCTAGCACTATGCTCACCTAGCACTCTGCTCAGCCAGCACTCTGCTCACCTAGCACTCTGATCAGTTAGCTCTGCTCAGCTAGCACTCTGCTCAGCCAAAACTCTGCTCAGCCAGCAGAATGCTCAGCTAGCACTATGCTCACCTAGCACTCTGCTCAGCTAGTACTCTGCTCAGCTAGCGCTCCACTCAACTAGCACTCTGTTCAGCCAGCACTCTGCTCAGCTAGTGCTCTCCTCACCTAGCACTCTGCTCAGCTAGCACTCTAATCAGCAAGCACTCTGCTCACCTAGCACTCTGCTCAGCAAGCACTCTCCTCAGCTAGCACTCTGCTCAGCTAGCACTCTGCTCAGCTAGCACTCTGCTCACCTAGCACTCTCATCACCTAGCACTCTGCTCACCTAGCATTCTGCTCATCTAGCACTCTGTTCAGCAAGCACTCTCCTCAGCTAGCACTTCTGCTCAGCTAGCACTCTGCTCACCTAGCACTCTGTTCAGATAGACGTCTGCTCAGCTAGCACTCTGCTCAGCTAGCACTCTGCCCACGTAGCATTCTCCTCATCTAGCACTCTGCTCAGCTAGCACTCTCCTCACCTAGCACTCTCCTCAGCTAGCACTCTGCTCAGCTAGCACTCTGCTCACCTAGCATTCTCCTCATCTAGCACTCTGCTCAGCTAGCACTCTCCTCACCTAGCACTCTGCTCAGCTAGCACTCTGCTCAGCTAGCGCTCTGCTCAACTAGCACTCTGTTCAGCCAGCACTCTGCTCAGCCAAAACTCTGCTCAGCCAGCACTCTGCTCAACCAACACACTGCTCAGCTAGACCTCTGCTCAGCTAGCACTCTGCCTCACCTAGCACTCTGCTCAGCTAGCACTCTGATCACCTAGCACTCTGCTCAGCAAGCACTCTGCTCAGCTAGCACTCTGCTCAGCTAGGACTATGCTCAGCTAGACGTCTGCTCAGCTAGCACTCTGCTCAGCTAGCACTCTGTTCGGCTAGCGCTATGCTCAGCTAGCCCTCACTCAGCAAGCACTCTGTTCAGCTAGACCTCTGCTCAGCTAGCACTCTGCTCAGCTAGGACTCTGCTCAATTAGCATTCTGCTCATCTAGCACACTGCTCAACTAGCACTCTGCTCAGCTAGCACTCTTATCACCTAGCACTCTCCTCAGCTAACACTCTGCTCAGGTAGCACTCTGCTCAGCCAGCACTCTGCTCACCCTGCAATCTGCTCAGCAAGCTCTCTGTTCAGCCAGCACTATGTTCAGCTAGACCTCTGCTCAGCTAGCACTCTGCTCACCTAGCACTCTGCTCAGACAGCACACTGCTCAGGTATCACTCTGCTCACCCTGCAATCTGCTCAGCAAGCTCTCTGTTCAGCCAGCACTATGCTCAGCTAGACCTCTGCTCAGCTAGCACTCTGCTCACCTAGCACTATGCTCACCTAGCACTCTGCTCAGCCAGCACTCTGCTCACCTAGCACTCTGATCAGTTAGCACTCTGCTCAGCTAGCACTCTGCTCAGCCAAAACTCTGCTCAGCCAGCGCTCTGCTGAGCTAGCAATATGCTCACCTACACTCTGTTCAGCCAGCACTCTGCTCAGCTAGTGCTCTCCTCACCTAGCACTCTGCTCAGCTAGCACTCTAATCAGCAAGCACTCTGCTCAGCTAGCACTCTGCTCAGCAAGCACTCTCCTCAGCTAGCACTCTGCTCAGCTAGCACTCTGCTCACCTAGCACTCTGCTCACCTAGCACTCTGATCACCTAGCACTCTGCTCAGCTAGCGCTCTCCTCACCTAGCATTCTGCTCAGCTAGCACTCTGCTCAGCTAGCACTCTGCTCACCTAGCATTCTGCTCAGCTAGCACTCTGCTCAGGTAGCACTCTGCTCAGCTAGCACTCTGCCCACCTAGCATTCTCGTCATCTAGCACTCTGCTCATCTAGCACTCTCCTCAGCTAGCACTCTGCTCAGCTAGCACTCTGCTCATGTAGCGCTCTGCTCAACTAGCACTCTGTTCAGCCAGCACTCTGCTCAGCTAGCACTCTGCTCAGCCAAAACTCTGCTCAGCCAGCACTCTGCTCAACCAACACTCTGCTCACCTAGCACTCTGCTCAGCTAGCACTCTGCTCAGCTAGCGCTCTGCTCAACTAGCACTCTGTTCATCTAGCGCTATGCTCACCTAGCACTCTGCTCAGCTAGCACTCTGCTCACCTAGCACTCTCTTCAGCTAACACTCTGCTCAGGTAGCACTCTGCTCAGCCAGCACTCTGCTCACCCTGCAATCTGCTCAGCAAGCTCTCTGTTCAGCCAGCACTATGCTCAGCTAGACCTCTGCTCAGCTAGCACTCTGCTCACCTAGCACTATGCTCACCTAGCACTCTGCTCAGCCAGCACTCTGCTCACCTAGCACTCTGATCAGTTAGCACTCTGCTCAGCTAGCACTCTGCTCAGCCAAAATTCTGCTCAGCCAGCGCTCTGCTCAGCTAGCACTATGCTCAACTAGCACTCTGTTCAGCCAGCACTCTGCTCAGCTAGTGCTCTCCTCACCTAGCACTCTGCTCAGCTAGCACTCTACTCAGCAAGCACTCTGCTCAGCTAGCACTCTGCTCAGCAAGCACTCTCCTCAGCTAGCACTCTGCTCACCTAGCACTCTGCTCACCTAGCACTCTGCTCAGCTACGACTATGCTCAGCTAGCACTCTGCTCACCTAGCACTCTCCTCACCTAGCACTCTGCTCAGCTAGCGCTCCGCTCAGCCAGCATACTGCTCAGCCAGCACTCTGCTCAGCTAGCACTCTGCTCAGCTAGCACTATGCTCAGCTAGCACTCTGCTCAGCCAGCACTATGCTCAACCAACACTCTGCTCACCTAGCACTCTGCTCAGCTAGCACTCTGCTCAGCTAGCGCTCTGCTCAGCTAGCACTCTCCTCAGCTAACACTCTGCTTAGGTAGCACTCTGCTCAGCCAGCACTCTGCTCACCCTGCAATCTGCTCAGCAAGCTCTCTGTTCAGCCAGTACTATGCTCAGCTAGCACTCTGCTCACCTAGCACTCTGCTAAGACAGCACACTGCTCAGGTATCACGCTGCTCACCCTGCAATCTGCTCAGCAAGCTCTCTGTTCAGCCAGAACTATGCTCGGCTAGAACTCTGCTCAGCTAGCACTCTGCTCATCTAGCACACTGCTCAACTAGCATTCTGCTCAGCAAGCACTATGCTCACCTAGCACTCTGATCAGTTAGCACTCTGCTCAGCTAGCACTCTGCTCAGCCAGCACTCTGCTCAGCTAGCACTCTGCTCAGCTAGCGGTATGCTCAGCTAGCACTCTGCTCAGCTAGTACTCTGCTCAGCTAGCCTTCTGCTCAACTAGCACTCTCTTCAGCCAGCACTCTGCTCAGCTAGTGCTCTCCTCACCTACCACTCTGCTCAGCTAGCACTCTACTCAGCAAGCACTCTGCTCAGCTATCACTCTGCTCAGCAAGCACTCTCCTCAGCTAGCACTCTGCTCAGCTAGCACTCTGCTCACCTAGCACTCTGCTCAGCTAGCACTCTGCTCACCTAGCATTCTGCTCATCTAGCACTCTGCTCAGCTAGCGCTATGCTCAGCTAGCACTCTGCTCAGCTAGCGCTCCGCTCAGCCAGCATACTGCTCAGCTAGCACTCTGCTCAGCTAGCACTCTGCTCAGCTACCACTATGCTCACCTAGCACTCTGCTCAGCTAGCACTCTGATCACCTAGCACTCTGCTCAGCTAGCGCTATGCTCAGCTAGCACTCTGCTCAGCTAGGACTACGGTCAGCTAGACGTCTGCTCAGCTAGCACTCTGCTCAGCTAGCACTCTGCTCAACTAGCACTCTGCTCAGCTAGCGCTCTGCTCAGCTAGCGCTCCGCTCAGCCAGCAGACTGCTCAGCTAGCACTCTGCTCTGCTAGCACTATGCTCAGCTAGACCTCTGCTCAGCTAGCACTATGCTCAGCTAGACCTCTGCTCAGCTAGCACTCTGTTCATCTAGCGATATGCTCACCTAGCACTCTGCTCAGCTAGCACTCTGCTCACCTGGCACTCTCTTCAGCTAACACTCTGCTCAGGTAGCACTCTGCTCAACCAACACTCTGCTCACCTAGCACTCTGCTCAGCTAGCACTCTGCTCAGCTAGCGCTCTGCTCAACTAGCACTCTGTTCATCTAGCGCTATGCTCACCTAGCACTCTGCTCAGCTAGCACTCTGCTCACCTAGCACTCTCTTCAGCTAACACTCTGCTCAGGTAGCACTCTGCTCAGCCAGCACTCTGCTCACCCTGCAATCTGCTCAGCAAGCTCTCTGTTCAGCCAGCACTATGCTCAGCTAGACCTCTGCTCAGCTAGCACTCTGCTCACCTAGCACTATGCTCACCTAGCACTCTGCTCAGCCAGCACTCTGCTCACCTAGCACTCTGATCAGTTAGCACTCTGCTCAGCTAGCACTCTGCTCAGCCAAAACTCGCTCTGCTCAGCTAGCACTATGCTCAACTAGCACTCTGTTCAGCCAGCACTCTGCTCAGCTAGTGCTCTCCTCACCTAGCAGTCTGCTCAGCTAGCACTCTACTCACCAAGCACTCTGCTCAGCTAGCACTCTGCTCAGCAAGCACTCTCCTCAGCTAGCACTCTGCTCAGCTAGCACTCTGCTCACCTAGCACTCTGCTCAGCTAGTACTCTGCTCAGCTAGCACTCTGCTCACCTAGCACTCTCCTCACCTAGCACTCTGCTCAGCTAGCGCTCCGCTCAGCCAGAATACTGCTCAGCCAGCACTCTGCTCAGCTAGCACTATGCTCACCTAGCACTATGCTCAGCTAGCACTCTGCTCAGCCAAAACTCTGCTCAGCCAGCACTCTGCTCAGCCAATCAGCTAGCACTCTGATCACCAAGCACTCTCCTCAGCTAACACTCTGCTTAGGTAGCACTCTGCTCAGCCAGCACTCTGCTCACCCTGCAATCTGCTCAGCAAGCTCTCTGTTCAGCCAGCACTATGCTCAGCTAGCACTCTGCTCACCTAGCACTCTGCTCAGCCAGCACTCTGCTCACCTACCACTCTGATCAGTTAGCACTCTGCTCAGCTAGCACTCTGCTCAGCCAAAACTCTGCTCAGCCAGCGCTCTGCTCAGCTAGCACTATGCTCACCTAGCACTCTGCTCAGCTAGACCTCTGCTCAGCTAGCCTTCTGCTCAACTAGCACTCTGTTCAGCCAGCACTCTGCTCAGCTAGTGCTCTCCTCACCTAGCACTCTGCTCAGCTAGCACTCTACTCAGCAAGCACTCTGCTCAGCTATCACTCTGCTCAGCAAGCACTCTCCTCAGCTAGCACTCTGCTCAGCTAGCACTCTGCTCACCTAGCACTCTGCTCAGCTAGCACTCTCCTCACCTAGCACTCTGCTCAGCTAGCGCTCCGCTCAGCTAGCACTATGCTCAGCTAGCACTCTGCTCAACTAGCACTCTGCTCAGCTAGCGCTCTGCTCAGCTAGCGCTCTGCTCAGCCAGCAGACTGCTCAGCTAGCACTCTTCTCCGCTAGCACTCTGCTCACCTAGCACTCTGCTCACCTAGCATTCTGCTCATCTAGCACGCTGCTCAGCTAGCACTCTGCTCAGCTAGCGCTCTCCTCACCTAGCACTCTCCTCAGCTAGCACTCTGCTCAGCCAGAACTATGCTCAGCTAGCACTCTGCTCACCTAGCACTATGCTCACCTAGCACTCTGCTCAGCTAGCACTCTGCTCACCTAGCACTCTGCTCAGCTAGCGCTATGCTCAGCTAGCACTCTGCTCAGCTAGGACTATGGTCAGCTAGACGTCTGCTCAGCTAGCACTCTGCTCAGCTAGCACTCTGCTCAACTAGCACTCTGCTCAGCTAGCGCTCTGCTCAGCTAGCGCTCCGCTCAGCCAGCAGACTGCTCAGCTAGCACTCTGCTCAGCTAGCACTATGCTTAGCTAGACCTCTGCTCAGCTAGCACTATGCTCAGCTAGACCTCTGCTCAGCTAGCACTCTGCTCAGCTAGCGCTCTCCTCACCTAGCACTCTGCTCAGGTAGCACTCTGCTCAGCTAGCACTCTGCTCAGCTGGCATTCTGCTCATCTAGCACTCTGCTCAGCTAGCGCTCTCCTCACCTAGCACTCTACTCAGCTAGCGCTCCGCTCAGCCAGCATACTGCTCAGCTAGCACTCTGCTCACCTAGCACTCTGCTCAGCTAGCGCTATGCTCAGCTAGCACTCTGCTCAGCTAGGACTATGCTCAGCTAGACGTCTGCTCAGCTAGCACTCTGCTCAGCTAGCACTCTGCTCAACTAGCACTCTGCTCAGCTAGCGCTCTGCTCAGCTAGCGCTCCGCTCAGCCAGCAGACTGCTCAGCTAGCACTCTGCTCAGCTAGCACTATGCTTAGCTAGACCTCTGCTCAGCTAGCACTATGCTCAGCTAGACCTCTGCTCAGCTAGCACTCTGCTCAGCTAGCGCTCTCCTCACCTAGCACTCTGCTCAGGTAGCACTCTGCTCAGCTAGCACTCTGCTCAGCTGGCATTCTGCTCATCTAGCACTCTGCTCAGCTAGCGCTCTCCTCACCTAGCACTCTACTCAGCTAGCGCTCCGCTCAGCCAGCATACTGCTCAGCTAGCACTCTGCTCACCTAGCACTCTGCTCAGCTAGCGCTATGCTCAGCTAGCACTCTGCTCAGCTAGGACTATGCTCAGCTAGACGTCTGCTCAGCTAGCACTCTGCTCAGCTAGCACTCTGCTCTGCTTCATAACTAGAACTCTGCTCAGCTAGCACTCTGTTCAACTAGCACTCTGCTCAGCTAGCGCTCTGCTCAGCTAGCACTCTACTCAGCTAGCACTCTGCTCACCTAGCACTCTGCTCAGCTAGCACTATGCTCAGCTAGCACTCTGTTCAGATAGCGCTATGCTCAGCTAGCACTCAATCATCTAGCATTCTCCTCAGCTAGCGCTCTCCTCACCTAGCACTCTGCTCAGCTAGCACTCTGCTCACCTAGCACTCTGCTCAGCTAGCACTCTGCTCAGGTAGCGCTCTGCTCAACTAGCACTCTCTTCAGCCAGCACTCTGCTCAGCTAGCACTCTGCTCAGCCAAAACTCTGCTCAGCCAGCACTCTGCTCAACCAACACTCTGCTCACCTAGCACTCTGCTCAGCTAGCACTCTGTTCAGCTAGCGCAATGCTCACATAGCACTCTGCTCAGCTAGCACTCTGATCACCTAGCTCTCTCCTCAGCTAACACTCTGCTCAGGTAGCACTCTGCTCAGCCAGCACTCTGCTCACCCTGCAATCTGCTCAGCAAGCTCTCTTTTCAGCCAGCACTATGCTCAGCTAGACCTCTGCTCAGCTAGCACTCTGCTCACCTAGCACTCTTCTCAGACAGCACACTGCTCAGGTATCACTCTGCTCACCCTGCAATCTGCTCAGCAAGCTCTCTGTTCAGCCAGCACTATGCTCAGCTAGACCTCTGCTCAGCTAGCACTCTGCTCACCTAGCACTCTGCTCAGCCAGCACTCTACTCACCTAGCACTCTGATCAGTTAGCACTCTGCTCAGCTAGCACTCTGCTCAGCCAAAACTCTGCTCAGCCAGCGCTCTGCTCAGCTAGCACTATGCTCAGCTAGCACTCTGCTCAGCTAGAACTCTGCTCAGCTAGCACTCTGGTCAGCTAGCATTCTGCTCATCTAGCACTCTGCTCAACTAGCACTATCCTCAGCTAGCACTCTGCTCAGCTAGCGCTCCGCTCAGCCAGCATACTGCTCAGCTAGCACTCTGCTCAGCTAGCACTATGCTCAGCTAGCACTCTGCTCAACTAGCACTCTGCTCAGCTAGCGCTCTGCTCAGCTAGCGCTCCGCTCAGCCAGCAGACTGCTCAGCTAGCACTCTTCTCAGCTAGCACTCTGCTCACCTAGCACTCTGCTCACCTAGCATTCTGCTCATCTACCACGCTGCTCAGCTAGCACTCTGCTCAGCTAGCGCTCTCCTCACCTAGCACTCTGCTCAGCTAGCACTCTGTATAGGTATCACTCTGCTCACCTTGCAATCTGCTCAGCAAGCACTCTGCTCAGCTAGCACTCTACTCAGCTAGCACTCTGCTCACCTAGCACTCTGCTCAGCTAGCGCTATGCTCAGCTAGCACTCTGTTCAGCTAGCGCTATGCTCAGCTAGCACTCAATCATCTAGCA
This sequence comes from Morus bassanus, assembly GCA_031468815.1. Classification (NCBI taxonomy): domain Eukaryota; kingdom Metazoa; phylum Chordata; class Aves; order Suliformes; family Sulidae; genus Morus; species Morus bassanus. The sequence continues at coordinate 11,310 of JAVHSO010000111.1, read as the reverse complement.
TTCTCCTCAGCTAGCGCTCTCCTCACCTAGCACTCTGCTCAGCTAGCACTCTGCTCACCTAGCACTCTGCTCAGCTAGCACTCTGCTCAGGTAGCGCTCTGCTCAACTAGCACTCTCTTCAGCCAGCACTCTGCTCAGCTAGCACTCTGCTCAGCCAAAACTCTGCTCAGCCAGCACTCTGCTCAACCAACACTCTGCTCACCTAGCACTCTGCTCAGCTAGCACTCTGTTCAGCTAGCGCAATGCTCACATAGCACTCTGCTCAGCTAGCACTCTGATCACCTAGCTCTCTCCTCAGCTAACACTCTGCTCAGGTAGCACTCTGCTCAGCCAGCACTCTGCTCACCCTGCAATCTGCTCAGCAAGCTCTCTTTTCAGCCAGCACTATGCTCAGCTAGACCTCTGCTCAGCTAGCACTCTGCTCACCTAGCACTCTGCTCAGACAGCACACTGCTCAGGTATCACTCTGCTCACCCTGCAATCTGCTCAGCAAGCTCTCTGTTCAGCCAGCACTATGCTCAGCTAGACCTCTGCTCAGCTAGCACTCTGCTCACCTAGCACTCTGCTCAGACAGCACACTGCTCAGGTATCACTCTGCTCACCCTGAAATCTGCTCAGCAAGCTCTCTGTTCAGCCAGCACTATGCTCAGCTAGACCTCTGCTCAGCTAGCACTATGCTCACCTAGCACTATGCTCACCTAGCACTCTGCTCAGCCAGCACTCTGCTCACCTAGCACTCTGATCAGTTAGCACTCTGCTCAGCTAGCACTCTGCTCAGCCAAAACTCTGCTCAGCCAGCAGAATGCTCAGCTAGCACTATGCTCACCTAGCACTCTGCTCAGCTAGTACTCTGCTCAGCTAGCGCTCCACTCAACTAGCACTCTGTTCAGCCAGCACTCTGCTCAGCTAGTGCTCTCCTCACCTAGCACTCTGCTCAGCTAGCACTCTAATCAGCAAGCACTCTGCTCACCTAGCACTCTGCTCAGCAAGCACTCTCCTCAGCTAGCACTCTGCTCAGCTAGCACTCTGCTCAGCTAGCACTCTGCTCACCTAGCACTCTCATCACCTAGCACTCTGCTCACCTAGCATTCTGCTCATCTAGCACTCTGTTCAGCAAGCACTCTCCTCAGCTAGCACTCTGCTCAGCTAGCACTCTGCTCACCTAGCACTCTGTTCAGATAGACGTCTGCTCAGCTAGCACTCTGCTCAGCTAGCACTCTGCCCACGTAGCATTCTCCTCATCTAGCACTCTGCTCAGCTAGCACTCTCCTCACCTAGCACTCTCCTCAGCTAGCACTCTGCTCAGCTAGCACTCTGCTCACCTAGCATTCTCCTCATCTAGCACTCTGCTCAGCTAGCACTCTCCTCACCTAGCACTCTGCTCAGCTAGCACTCTGCTCAGCTAGCGCTCTGCTCAACTAGCACTCTGTTCAGCCAGCACTCTGCTCAGCCAAAACTCTGCTCAGCCAGCACTCTGCTCAACCAACACACTGCTCAGCTAGACCTCTGCTCAGCTAGCACTCTGCTCACCTAGCACTCTGCTCAGCTAGCACTCTGATCACCTAGCACTCTGCTCAGCAAGCACTCTGCTCAGCTAGCACTCTGCTCAGCTAGGACTATGCTCAGCTAGACGTCTGCTCAGCTAGCACTCTGCTCAGCTAGCACTCTGTTCGGCTAGCGCTATGCTCAGCTAGCCCTCACTCAGCAAGCACTCTGTTCAGCTAGACCTCTGCTCAGCTAGCACTCTGCTCAGCTAGGACTCTGCTCAATTAGCATTCTGCTCATCTAGCACACTGCTCAACTAGCACTCTGCTCAGCTAGCACTCTTATCACCTAGCACTCTCCTCAGCTAACACTCTGCTCAGGTAGCACTCTGCTCAGCCAGCACTCTGCTCACCCTGCAATCTGCTCAGCAAGCTCTCTGTTCAGCCAGCACTATGTTCAGCTAGACCTCTGCTCAGCTAGCACTCTGCTCACCTAGCACTCTGCTCAGACAGCACACTGCTCAGGTATCACTCTGCTCACCCTGCAATCTGCTCAGCAAGCTCTCTGTTCAGCCAGCACTATGCTCAGCTAGACCTCTGCTCAGCTAGCACTCTGCTCACCTAGCACTATGCTCACCTAGCACTCTGCTCAGCCAGCACTCTGCTCACCTAGCACTCTGATCAGTTAGCACTCTGCTCAGCTAGCACTCTGCTCAGCCAAAACTCTGCTCAGCCAGCGCTCTGCTGAGCTAGCAATATGCTCACCTACACTCTGTTCAGCCAGCACTCTGCTCAGCTAGTGCTCTCCTCACCTAGCACTCTGCTCAGCTAGCACTCTAATCAGCAAGCACTCTGCTCAGCTAGCACTCTGCTCAGCAAGCACTCTCCTCAGCTAGCACTCTGCTCAGCTAGCACTCTGCTCACCTAGCACTCTGCTCACCTAGCACTCTGATCACCTAGCACTCTGCTCAGCTAGCGCTCTCCTCACCTAGCATTCTGCTCAGCTAGCACTCTGCTCAGCTAGCACTCTGCTCACCTAGCATTCTGCTCAGCTAGCACTCTGCTCAGGTAGCACTCTGCTCAGCTAGCACTCTGCCCACCTAGCATTCTCGTCATCTAGCACTCTGCTCATCTAGCACTCTCCTCAGCTAGCACTCTGCTCAGCTAGCACTCTGCTCATGTAGCGCTCTGCTCAACTAGCACTCTGTTCAGCCAGCACTCTGCTCAGCTAGCACTCTGCTCAGCCAAAACTCTGCTCAGCCAGCACTCTGCTCAACCAACACTCTGCTCACCTAGCACTCTGCTCAGCTAGCACTCTGCTCAGCTAGCGCTCTGCTCAACTAGCACTCTGTTCATCTAGCGCTATGCTCACCTAGCACTCTGCTCAGCTAGCACTCTGCTCACCTAGCACTCTCTTCAGCTAACACTCTGCTCAGGTAGCACTCTGCTCAGCCAGCACTCTGCTCACCCTGCAATCTGCTCAGCAAGCTCTCTGTTCAGCCAGCACTATGCTCAGCTAGACCTCTGCTCAGCTAGCACTCTGCTCACCTAGCACTATGCTCACCTAGCACTCTGCTCAGCCAGCACTCTGCTCACCTAGCACTCTGATCAGTTAGCACTCTGCTCAGCTAGCACTCTGCTCAGCCAAAATTCTGCTCAGCCAGCGCTCTGCTCAGCTAGCACTATGCTCAACTAGCACTCTGTTCAGCCAGCACTCTGCTCAGCTAGTGCTCTCCTCACCTAGCACTCTGCTCAGCTAGCACTCTACTCAGCAAGCACTCTGCTCAGCTAGCACTCTGCTCAGCAAGCACTCTCCTCAGCTAGCACTCTGCTCACCTAGCACTCTGCTCACCTAGCACTCTGCTCAGCTACGACTATGCTCAGCTAGCACTCTGCTCACCTAGCACTCTCCTCACCTAGCACTCTGCTCAGCTAGCGCTCCGCTCAGCCAGCATACTGCTCAGCCAGCACTCTGCTCAGCTAGCACTCTGCTCAGCTAGCACTATGCTCAGCTAGCACTCTGCTCAGCCAGCACTATGCTCAACCAACACTCTGCTCACCTAGCACTCTGCTCAGCTAGCACTCTGCTCAGCTAGCGCTCTGCTCAGCTAGCACTCTCCTCAGCTAACACTCTGCTTAGGTAGCACTCTGCTCAGCCAGCACTCTGCTCACCCTGCAATCTGCTCAGCAAGCTCTCTGTTCAGCCAGTACTATGCTCAGCTAGCACTCTGCTCACCTAGCACTCTGCTAAGACAGCACACTGCTCAGGTATCACGCTGCTCACCCTGCAATCTGCTCAGCAAGCTCTCTGTTCAGCCAGAACTATGCTCGGCTAGAACTCTGCTCAGCTAGCACTCTGCTCATCTAGCACACTGCTCAACTAGCATTCTGCTCAGCAAGCACTATGCTCACCTAGCACTCTGATCAGTTAGCACTCTGCTCAGCTAGCACTCTGCTCAGCCAGCACTCTGCTCAGCTAGCACTCTGCTCAGCTAGCGGTATGCTCAGCTAGCACTCTGCTCAGCTAGTACTCTGCTCAGCTAGCCTTCTGCTCAACTAGCACTCTCTTCAGCCAGCACTCTGCTCAGCTAGTGCTCTCCTCACCTACCACTCTGCTCAGCTAGCACTCTACTCAGCAAGCACTCTGCTCAGCTATCACTCTGCTCAGCAAGCACTCTCCTCAGCTAGCACTCTGCTCAGCTAGCACTCTGCTCACCTAGCACTCTGCTCAGCTAGCACTCTGCTCACCTAGCATTCTGCTCATCTAGCACTCTGCTCAGCTAGCGCTATGCTCAGCTAGCACTCTGCTCAGCTAGCGCTCCGCTCAGCCAGCATACTGCTCAGCTAGCACTCTGCTCAGCTAGCACTCTGCTCAGCTACCACTATGCTCACCTAGCACTCTGCTCAGCTAGCACTCTGATCACCTAGCACTCTGCTCAGCTAGCGCTATGCTCAGCTAGCACTCTGCTCAGCTAGGACTACGGTCAGCTAGACGTCTGCTCAGCTAGCACTCTGCTCAGCTAGCACTCTGCTCAACTAGCACTCTGCTCAGCTAGCGCTCTGCTCAGCTAGCGCTCCGCTCAGCCAGCAGACTGCTCAGCTAGCACTCTGCTCTGCTAGCACTATGCTCAGCTAGACCTCTGCTCAGCTAGCACTATGCTCAGCTAGACCTCTGCTCAGCTAGCACTCTGTTCATCTAGCGATATGCTCACCTAGCACTCTGCTCAGCTAGCACTCTGCTCACCTGGCACTCTCTTCAGCTAACACTCTGCTCAGGTAGCACTCTGCTCAACCAACACTCTGCTCACCTAGCACTCTGCTCAGCTAGCACTCTGCTCAGCTAGCGCTCTGCTCAACTAGCACTCTGTTCATCTAGCGCTATGCTCACCTAGCACTCTGCTCAGCTAGCACTCTGCTCACCTAGCACTCTCTTCAGCTAACACTCTGCTCAGGTAGCACTCTGCTCAGCCAGCACTCTGCTCACCCTGCAATCTGCTCAGCAAGCTCTCTGTTCAGCCAGCACTATGCTCAGCTAGACCTCTGCTCAGCTAGCACTCTGCTCACCTAGCACTATGCTCACCTAGCACTCTGCTCAGCCAGCACTCTGCTCACCTAGCACTCTGATCAGTTAGCACTCTGCTCAGCTAGCACTCTGCTCAGCCAAAACTCGCTCTGCTCAGCTAGCACTATGCTCAACTAGCACTCTGTTCAGCCAGCACTCTGCTCAGCTAGTGCTCTCCTCACCTAGCAGTCTGCTCAGCTAGCACTCTACTCACCAAGCACTCTGCTCAGCTAGCACTCTGCTCAGCAAGCACTCTCCTCAGCTAGCACTCTGCTCAGCTAGCACTCTGCTCACCTAGCACTCTGCTCAGCTAGTACTCTGCTCAGCTAGCACTCTGCTCACCTAGCACTCTCCTCACCTAGCACTCTGCTCAGCTAGCGCTCCGCTCAGCCAGAATACTGCTCAGCCAGCACTCTGCTCAGCTAGCACTATGCTCACCTAGCACTATGCTCAGCTAGCACTCTGCTCAGCCAAAACTCTGCTCAGCCAGCACTCTGCTCAGCCAAAACTCTGCTCAGCTAGCACTCTGATCACCAAGCACTCTCCTCAGCTAACACTCTGCTTAGGTAGCACTCTGCTCAGCCAGCACTCTGCTCACCCTGCAATCTGCTCAGCAAGCTCTCTGTTCAGCCAGCACTATGCTCAGCTAGCACTCTGCTCACCTAGCACTCTGCTCAGCCAGCACTCTGCTCACCTACCACTCTGATCAGTTAGCACTCTGCTCAGCTAGCACTCTGCTCAGCCAAAACTCTGCTCAGCCAGCGCTCTGCTCAGCTAGCACTATGCTCACCTAGCACTCTGCTCAGCTAGACCTCTGCTCAGCTAGCCTTCTGCTCAACTAGCACTCTGTTCAGCCAGCACTCTGCTCAGCTAGTGCTCTCCTCACCTAGCACTCTGCTCAGCTAGCACTCTACTCAGCAAGCACTCTGCTCAGCTATCACTCTGCTCAGCAAGCACTCTCCTCAGCTAGCACTCTGCTCAGCTAGCACTCTGCTCACCTAGCACTCTGCTCAGCTAGCACTCTCCTCACCTAGCACTCTGCTCAGCTAGCGCTCCGCTCAGCTAGCACTATGCTCAGCTAGCACTCTGCTCAACTAGCACTCTGCTCAGCTAGCGCTCTGCTCAGCTAGCGCTCTGCTCAGCCAGCAGACTGCTCAGCTAGCACTCTTCTCCGCTAGCACTCTGCTCACCTAGCACTCTGCTCACCTAGCATTCTGCTCATCTAGCACGCTGCTCAGCTAGCACTCTGCTCAGCTAGCGCTCTCCTCACCTAGCACTCTCCTCAGCTAGCACTCTGCTCAGCCAGAACTATGCTCAGCTAGCACTCTGCTCACCTAGCACTATGCTCACCTAGCACTCTGCTCAGCTAGCACTCTGCTCACCTAGCACTCTGCTCAGCTAGCGCTATGCTCAGCTAGCACTCTGCTCAGCTAGGACTATGGTCAGCTAGACGTCTGCTCAGCTAGCACTCTGCTCAGCTAGCACTCTGCTCAACTAGCACTCTGCTCAGCTAGCGCTCTGCTCAGCTAGCGCTCCGCTCAGCCAGCAGACTGCTCAGCTAGCACTCTGCTCAGCTAGCACTATGCTTAGCTAGACCTCTGCTCAGCTAGCACTATGCTCAGCTAGACCTCTGCTCAGCTAGCACTCTGCTCAGCTAGCGCTCTCCTCACCTAGCACTCTGCTCAGGTAGCACTCTGCTCAGCTAGCACTCTGCTCAGCTGGCATTCTGCTCATCTAGCACTCTGCTCAGCTAGCGCTCTCCTCACCTAGCACTCTACTCAGCTAGCGCTCCGCTCAGCCAGCATACTGCTCAGCTAGCACTCTGCTCACCTAGCACTCTGCTCAGCTAGCGCTATGCTCAGCTAGCACTCTGCTCAGCTAGGACTATGCTCAGCTAGACGTCTGCTCAGCTAGCACTCTGCTCAGCTAGCACTCTGCTCAACTAGAACTCTGCTCAGCTAGCACTCTGTTCAACTAGCACTCTGCTCAGCTAGCGCTCTGCTCAGCTAGCACTCTACTCAGCTAGCACTCTGCTCACCTAGCACTCTGCTCAGCTAGCACTATGCTCAGCTAGCACTCTGTTCAGATAGCGCTATGCTCAGCTAGCACTCAATCATCTAGCATTCTCCTCAGCTAGCGCTCTCCTCACCTAGCACTCTGCTCAGCTAGCACTCTGCTCACCTAGCACTCTGCTCAGCTAGCACTCTGCTCAGGTAGCGCTCTGCTCAACTAGCACTCTCTTCAGCCAGCACTCTGCTCAGCTAGCACTCTGCTCAGCCAAAACTCTGCTCAGCCAGCACTCTGCTCAACCAACACTCTGCTCACCTAGCACTCTGCTCAGCTAGCACTCTGTTCAGCTAGCGCAATGCTCACATAGCACTCTGCTCAGCTAGCACTCTGATCACCTAGCTCTCTCCTCAGCTAACACTCTGCTCAGGTAGCACTCTGCTCAGCCAGCACTCTGCTCACCCTGCAATCTGCTCAGCAAGCTCTCTTTTCAGCCAGCACTATGCTCAGCTAGACCTCTGCTCAGCTAGCACTCTGCTCACCTAGCACTCTTCTCAGACAGCACACTGCTCAGGTATCACTCTGCTCACCCTGCAATCTGCTCAGCAAGCTCTCTGTTCAGCCAGCACTATGCTCAGCTAGACCTCTGCTCAGCTAGCACTCTGCTCACCTAGCACTCTGCTCAGCCAGCACTCTACTCACCTAGCACTCTGATCAGTTAGCACTCTGCTCAGCTAGCACTCTGCTCAGCCAAAACTCTGCTCAGCCAGCGCTCTGCTCAGCTAGCACTATGCTCAGCTAGCACTCTGCTCAGCTAGAACTCTGCTCAGCTAGCACTCTGGTCAGCTAGCATTCTGCTCATCTAGCACTCTGCTCAACTAGCACTATCCTCAGCTAGCACTCTGCTCAGCTAGCGCTCCGCTCAGCCAGCATACTGCTCAGCTAGCACTCTGCTCAGCTAGCACTATGCTCAGCTAGCACTCTGCTCAACTAGCACTCTGCTCAGCTAGCGCTCTGCTCAGCTAGCGCTCCGCTCAGCCAGCAGACTGCTCAGCTAGCACTCTTCTCAGCTAGCACTCTGCTCACCTAGCACTCTGCTCACCTAGCATTCTGCTCATCTACCACGCTGCTCAGCTAGCACTCTGCTCAGCTAGCGCTCTCCTCACCTAGCACTCTGCTCAGCTAGCACTCTGTATAGGTATCACTCTGCTCACCTTGCAATCTGCTCAGCAAGCACTCTGCTCAGCTAGCACTCTACTCAGCTAGCACTCTGCTCACCTAGCACTCTGCTCAGCTAGCGCTATGCTCAGCTAGCACTCTGTTCAGCTAGCGCTATGCTCAGCTAGCACTCAATCATCTAGCATTCTCCTCAGCTAGCGCTCTCCTCACCTAGCACTCTGCTCAGCTAGCACTCTGCTCACCTAGCACTCTGCTCAGCTAGCACTCTGCTCAGGTAGCGCTCTGCTCAACTAGCACTCTCTTCAGCCAGCACTCTGCTCAGCTAGCACTCTGCTCAGCCAAAACTCTGCTCAGCCAGCACTCTGCTCAACCAACACTCTGCTCACCTAGCACTCTGCTCAGCTAGCACTCTGTTCAGCTAGCGCAATGCTCACATAGCACTCTGCTCAGCTAGCACTCTGATCACCTAGCTCTCTCCTCAGCTAACACTCTGCTCAGGTAGCACTCTGCTCAGCCAGCACTCTGCTCACCCTGCAATCTGCTCAGCAAGCTCTCTTTTCAGCCAGCACTATGCTCAGCTAGACCTCTGCTCAGCTAGCACTCTGCTCACCTAGCACTCTGCTCAGACAGCACACTGCTCAGGTATCACTCTGCTCACCCTGCAATCTGCTCAGCAAGCTCTCTGTTCAGCCAGCACTATGCTCAGCTAGACCTCTGCTCAGCTAGCACTCTGCTCACCTAGCACTCTGCTCAGCCAGCACTCTACTCACCTAGCACTCTGATCAGTTAGCACTCTGCTCAGCTAGCACTCTGCTCAGCCAAAACTCTGCTCAGCCAGCGCTCTGCTCAGCTAGCACTATGCTCAGCTAGCACTCTGCTCAGCTAGAACTCTGCTCAGCTAGCACTCTGGTCAGCTAGCATTCTGCTCATCTAGCACTCTGCTCAACTAGCACTATCCTCAGCTAGCACTCTGCTCAGCTAGCGCTCCGCTCAGCCAGCATACTGCTCAGCTAGCACTCTGCTCAGCTAGCACTATGCTCAGCTAGCACTCTGCTCAACTAGCACTCTGCTCAGCTAGCGCTCTGCTCAGCTAGCGCTCCGCTCAGCCAGCAGACTGCTCAGCTAGCACTCTTCTCAGCTAGCACTCTGCTCACCTAGCACTCTGCTCACCTAGCATTCTGCTCATCTACCACGCTGCTCAGCTAGCACTCTGCTCAGCTAGCGCTCTCCTCACCTAGCACTCTGCTCAGCTAGCACTCTGCTCAGCCAGCACTCTGCTCAGCTAGCACTCTGCTCAGCTAGCACTATGCTCACCTAGCACTCTGCTCACCTAGCACTCTGATCACCTAGCACTCTGCTCACCCTGCAATCTGCTCAGCTAGCGCTCCGCTCAGCCAGCAGACTGCTCAGCTACCACTCTGCTCACCTAGCACTCTGCTCACCTAGCACTCTGCTCACCTAGCATTCTGCTCATCTACCACGCTGCTCAGCTAGCACTCTGCTCAGCTAGCGCTCTCCTCACCTAGCACTCTCCTCAGCTAGCACTCTGCTCAGCTAGCACTATGCTCAGCCAGCACTCTGCTCACCCTAGCACTCTGATCACCTAGCACTCTGCTCAGCTAGCGCTATGCTCAGCTAGCACTCTGCTCAGCTAGGACTATGCTCAGCTAGACGTCTGCTCAGCTAGCACTCTGCTCAGCTAGCACTCTGCTCAACTAGCACTCTGCTCAGCTAGCGCTCTGCTCAGCTAGCGCTCCGCTCAGCCAGCAGACTGCTCAGCTATCACTATGCTCAGCTAGACCTCTGCTCAGCTAGCACTGTTCTCAGCTAGACCTCTGATCAGCTAGCACTCTGCTCAGCTAGCGCTCTCCTAACCTAGCACTCTGCTCAGCTAGCACTCTGCTCAGCCAGCGCTCTGCTCACCTAGCACTCTGCTCAGCTAGCACTCTGCTCAGCTAGCGCTCTCCTCACCTAGCACTCTGCTCAGCTAGCACTCTGTATAGGTGTCACTCTGCTCACCTTCCAATCTGCTCAGCAAGCACTCTGCTCACGTAGCACTCTGCTCAGCTAGCACTCTGCTCACCTAGCACTCTGCTCAGCTAGCACTCTGATCACCTAGCACTCTGCTCAGCAAGCACTCTGCTCAGCTAGCCCTATGCTCAGCAAGCACTCTCCTCAGCTAGCACTCTGCTCAGCTAGCACTCTGCTCAGCTAGCGCTATGCTCAGCTAGCACTCTGTTCAGCTAGCGCTATGCTCAGCTAGCACTCTGCTCACCCAACACTCTGCTCAGCTAGCACTCTGCTCAGCTAGCGCTCTGCTCAGCTAGCACTCTGCTCACCTAGCACTCTGATCAGCTAGCACTCTGCTCAGCAAGCACTCTGCTCAACTAGCACTCTGTTCAGCCAGCACTCTGCTCAGCTAGCACTCTGCTCAGCCAAAACTCTGCTCAGCCAGCACTCTTCTCAACCAACACTCTGCTCACTTAGCACTCTGCTCAGCTAGCACTCTGTTCAGCTAGCGCAATGCTCACCTAGCACTCTGCTCAGCTAGCACTCTGATCACCTAGCACTCTGCTCAGCAAGCACTCTGCTCAGCTAGCACTCTGCTCAGCCAGCACTCTGCTCACCCTGCAATCTGCTCAGCTAGCTCTCTGTTCTGCCAGCACTATGCTCAGCTAGACCTCTGCTCAGCTAGCACTCTGCTCACCTAGCACTCTGCTCAGACAGCACACTGCTCAGGTATCACTCTGCTCACCCTGCAATCTGCTCAGCAAGCTCTCTGTTCAGCCAGCACTATGCTCAGCTAGACCTCTGCTCAGCTAGCACTCTGCTCACCTAGCACTCTGCTCAGCCAGCACTCTGCTCACCTAGCACTCTGATCAGTTAGCACTCTGCTCAGCTAGCACTATGCTCAGCCAAAATTCTGCTCAGCCAGCGCTCTGCTCAGCTAGCACTATGCTCACCTAGCACTCTGCTCAGCTAGAACTCTGCTCAGCTAGCGCTCTGCTCAACTAGCACTCTGCTCAGCCAGCACTCTGCTCAGCTAGTGCTCTCCTCACCTAGCACTCTACTCAGCTA
>JAVHSO010000110.1:0-22265 GCA_031468815.1 Morus bassanus | reverse complement strand
TGGTGGTGTCACCCATGGGGATGTGGTGTCACCCGTGGGGACAGGCGGTGGTGTCACCCATGGGGACACAGTGTCACCCACAGGGACCGGGAGCCCTGGCGTTGTCCCCTGGGGCTGTGCTGGTGGCCGCAGCGTCACCCTCGGGGACGGGGACACCCAGGGTGGCGTGGTGGCCGCAGTGTCACCCCTCCCAGGGACAGGGTGACCTGGCCGATGTCCACGGTGGCATTTTGGGGACAAACCGTGTCCTCGGTGGGGACTGGCCTCGCCCTCGCTGGTGTCACCCGGGTGCCACACAGAGCCGTGGGCTGTGGTGGCCTGTCCTTGTCACAGGTGTCACCTCAGGTGCCACAAGTGTCCTTGTCCTCACCGGTGTCACCAAGAAGCTGTCCTTGTCCTTGCCGGTGTCACCCTGTGTGTGCAGGGACCTGTCCTTGTTGTCACCCAGGTGCCACAAGTCCTTGTCCTCACCAATGTCACCGCAGGTGGCACAAGGACCTGTCATTGTCCTCGCCGGTGTCACCTCATGGGCTGGGGGACCCGTCCTTGTCCCTGCTGCTGTCACCCAAGTGACACAAAGACCTGTCCTCGTCCTCACCGGTGACACCTGGATGCCACAGGGGACCTGTCCTTGTCCCTGCCGGTGTCACCCCCGGGTGCCACAAGCGCCGCCCTCGTCCTCGCCGGTGTCACCCCATGGGCCAGGGGGTCCCGTTCTCGTCCTTGTTGTCACCGCAGGTGCCACACTCAGCTGTCCTTGTCCCCGCACATGTCACCGCAGGTGCCGCGGGGGACCCGTCCTTGCTGTCACCGGTGTCACGAGTGTCCTTGTCCTCCCTGGGGTCACCGCAGGTGCCACATGTGCCTGTCCTTGTCCTCGTGGGTGTCACCGCGGGTGCCACGAGTGTCCTTGTCCTCACCAGCGTCACCATGGGTGTGTGACAGGGACCCGTCCTTGCTGTCACCGGTGTCACCCAGGTGCCACAAGTGTCCTTGTCCTCACTGAGGTCACCGTGGGTACCTGTCCTTGCTGTCACTGGTGTCACTGCGGGTGTCACAAGCGCCCGCCCTCGTCCTCCCTGGCGTCACCCCATGGGGCCAGGGGGGACCTGTCCTCGTCCTTGTTGTCACCGCAGGTGCCATGGGTGTCCTTCTCCCTGCGGCTGTCACCGCAGGTGCCGCAGGGACCTGTCCCTTGCTGTCACCAGTGTCACCCAAGTGCCACAAGTACCTCCCCTTCTCCCTGCCGGTGTCACCATGGGTGCCACAAGTGTCCTTTTCCTCACCGGGTGTCACCGCGGGTGTGACAGGGACCCGTCCCTTGTCCCTGCCGGTGTCACCACAGATGTGACAGGGACCTGACCTCGTCCTCAGCCGGTGTCACCCCATGGGCCAGAGGGTCCCCGTCCTCGTGCGTCCTTGTTGTCACCGCAGGTGCCACACTCAGCTGTCATTGTCCCTGCACGTGTCACCCGCAGCTGCCGCGGGGACCCATCCTTGCTGTCACCGGTGTCACCGCGGGTACCACAAGTGTCCTTGTCCTTGCCGGTGGTCACCGCAGTTGCCGCAGGGACCTGTCCTTGTCACCGGTGTCACCCGAGTGCCACAAGTGTCCTTGTCCCTTGCCGGTGTCACCAACGGTTGCCGCAGGGACCTGTCCTTGTCACCGGTGTCACCGCGGGTACCACAAGTGTCCTTGTCCTCGCCGGCGTCACCGCGGGTGCCGCAGGGACCTGTCCTTGTTGTCACCGGTGTCACCCGAGTGCCACACGTACCTCGTGGGTGTCACCGCGGGTGCCACAAGTGTCCTTGTCCTCGCGGTGTCCACCACGGGTGCCACAGGGACCCGTCCTTGTTGTCACCGGTGTCACCGCGGGTGCCACAAGCGCCCGCCCTCGCCGGCGTCACCCCAGGGGGCCAGGGGGACCCTTCCTTGTCCCCCGGGTGCCCCCCCCGGTGTCGTCCCCCCCCCCCCCGCCCCCCGTGTCATACCTCGGACTCCAGGCTGGAGAAGTGGGCGGAGCCCCCGCCGCGCCCCCAGAAGCTCCGCCCCCCCCCGCGCCCCCCCCCGCGCCCCCCCCAAGCGTGATGGGGGGAGGGGGGCCGCGGCGGGGGGAAGCCCCCCCACCCCCCAGGGCCCCCCCCCAAGCCGCCCCCCCCCCAAGCGCTCAGGTCCTCCAGGCTGCGGGAGGCGGGGGGGGGGGGCGGCGGGGGGCGCAGGGGGGGCCGTGACGGCGGGGAGGGGGGGGGAACCCCCAAAACCCCCCCCAGGGCCCCCCCCCGGCCCAGGCCGAGCAGCCGGGGGGGGGGCCCCAGCGCCCCCCCCCTTCCCAATCCCCGCAGCCGCTCGGCCGAGCAGCTGCGGCAGCGGGGGGGGGGGCGGGGGGGGGGAAGCCGGGGGGGCCCCAGAAGCTCCAGGCTGCCCCACCCCCCCCCGCAGCCCCCCAGGGCCCCCCCAATTTCTCGGCCGACCAGCAGCGCCCCGGGGGGGGGGCCGCGCTCCCTCCCCGGGAGGGTGCAGAAATAGGCGGGGGGCGGGGGGGGGGCGCACCAGCACGGGGGGGCAGGGCGGGGGGGGGAGGGGGGGTGGGGGGTGGGGGGCCCGGGGTCGGGGGAGGGTCGCAACCTTCCGATTCCGAATCGGAGAGTTCGGGGTACAGCGGGGGGGGCGGCGGGGGGGGGGCGAAGGCGGGGGTGCCCCCGGCAGAGGTGGGCCGCGGGGAGGGGGGGGCGGAGGAGGGGCTGCGTCTCAGGGTCGTCCGCCCTTCCTCCTCCTCCTCCTCCTCCCCCCCCCCCGGGGTGGGCGGCGGGCCCGATCCCGGGGGGGGGGCGCTGAGGGGGGGGGCTGCGCTCGTCCTCGTAGGCCAAGCGGGGCGTAGGCGAAGGGGGGGTCCGCGTCCCCCCGCGGCCCCCCCCCAAAATCCCGCGGCCCCCCCAGGCTCTCGTAGAGCCCCCGCAGCGAGCGGCGGGGCCAGGGGGGGGTGAAGGGCTCAGGGGGGGGCCCCGGGGGGGGGTAATAAGTCGGGGGGGTGCGGGGGGGGGTGCGGGGGCAGGGCCCCCCCCGGCTCAGCCCCTGGGGCTCGATGGGGCCGTAGAAGCGGTGAAAGGCGTCGGGGGGGCCCCGGCGCGGGGGGGGGGTGCGGGGGGGGGCGCCAGCGGTCGGGGGGGGGGCGGCGGTCGCGGGGGGGCGGGGGGGTGGGAAGGGCGGGGGGGGTCGGGGGGGGGCAGGGGGGGCGGAGGGGCTGGGGGGTGGGGGGCTCCTCGGCGCTGCAGCAGCTGTACATGCCCTGGGGGGGGACAGAGAGGGGGGGACGTGGTGGCACCCGGGGGACGTGGTGGCACTGGGGGGGGGGGCTTCTGCCACCCCCACCCCTCCCTGGCCCCAGCCCAGGCCCTTTGTCCCCAGCCGGGTCCCCGGGTCCCCGGCCACGTCCCTGTCCCCGTGACCCCCTGTCCCCACGTCCCCACGTCCCCGTGTCCCCAGCCACATCCCTGTCCCCGTGTCCCCCTGTCCCCATGTCCCCCTGTCCCCACGTCCCCGTGTCCCCAGCCACATCCCTGTCCCCGTGTTCCCCTGTCCCTACATCCCCCTGTCCCCATGTCCCCACGTCCCCACATCCCCGTGTCCCCGTCCCACCCCTCCCATCCTGGTCCCCATGTCCCCCTCTCCATCTCCTCGTGTCCCCCATCCCTGTCCCCATGTCCCCACGTCCCTGTCCCCACGTCCCCCTGTCCCCATCCTGCTCCACGTCCTCATCCCCATGTCCCCCTCTCCATCCCACTTGTGTCCCCATCCCTGTCCCCATGTCCCCACATCCATGTCCCCATGTCCCCCCATCCCTGTCCCCATGTCCCCACGTCCCTGTCCCCATGTCCCCACATCCATGTCCCCATGTCCCCCCATCCCTGTCCCCATGTCCCCACGTCCCTGTCCCCATGTTCCCACATCCATGTCCCCATGTCCCCCCATCCCTGTCCCCATGTCCCCACGTCCCCTTCTCCATCCCACTTGTGTCCCCATCCCCATGTCCCCGTCCTGCTCCACGTCCCCATCCCCGTGTCCCCATGTCCCCACAACCCTCCTGCTCTTCGTGTCCCCGTCCCCACGTCCCCATCCCCATCCCCTGTCCCCACATCCCCCCGTGTCCCCACGTCCCCCCTTTTCCCCCCGTGTCCCCGTACCCTGCTGAAGGCCAGGAGGCAGCGCAGGCGGCCGGGCGGCCCCAGGCAGTGCCGCAGGCGCCAGTGGACGAGGTGCTCCCAGGCGAAGACGAGCAGGCTCAGCCCCATGGCCACCAGCAGCATGTAGAAGACGCCGGCCATGTTGTCGATGTCCAGTTTGCTGCTCATCACCTCCAGCTTCTCCTGGTGGCAGATCCCCGACAGCCACAGCCGCTCCAGCATCTCGATCTCGTCTGGGGACGGGGACACGGGGACAGTCACCTCGGGGGGTTTGGCAGCACCTCGGGGGGGCTTGAGGCAACTCAGGGGGTTTGGGGGCACCTCGGGGGGTTTGAGGCAACTCGGGGGGTTTGGGGGCCACCTCGGGGGGGGTTGGGGCCACCTTGGGGGGTTTGGGGGCACCTCGGGGGGTTTGGGGGCACCTCGGGGGGGTTTGGGGGCACCTTGGGGGGGTTTGGGGGTCACCTCAGGGGGTGGGGAACACCCCACAACACCCTCAGCTACCCCCCGAGCCACGCCTAGACACCCCAAATGCCCCTAAACACCCCCAAACTACCCCCGACACCAAAAACACCCTCAAAACACCCCCCCAGACACCCCCAAACTCCCCCTGAGACCCCCAGTCACCCCATGACACCC
This sequence comes from Morus bassanus, assembly GCA_031468815.1. Classification (NCBI taxonomy): domain Eukaryota; kingdom Metazoa; phylum Chordata; class Aves; order Suliformes; family Sulidae; genus Morus; species Morus bassanus. Next base: position 17,444 of record JAVHSO010000110.1, on the reverse strand, counting down.
CACGACACCCTCAGCTACCCCCCCGAGCCACACCTGGACACCCCCAAACACCCTCAAAACACCCCGCCAGACACCCCCAAACTCCTCCTGAGACCCCCAGCCACCCCATGAGACCCCCCGAGCCACACCTAGACACCCCCAAACACCCCCTTGGACACCCCCAAACTACCCCCTCAGCCACCCCCAAATACCTCCAAACAACCCCCAGACCCCCTCAAACTCCCTAAGACCCTCAGCTACCCCCTGACACCCCACAACACCCCCTGACACCCTCAGCTACCCCCTGAGCCACACCTGGACACCCCCAAACACTGCCCCAAACACCCCTAAACATCCCTAAACTACCCCTGACACCCCAAACACCCTCTAAACACCCCCCCAAACACCCCCAAACTCCCCCTGAGACCCGCCGAGCCACACCTAGACACCCCCAAACACCCCCTCGGACACCCCCAAACACCCTCAAACTCCCCGAGATCCCCTGACACCCCCCAACACCCCCTGACACCCTCAGCCACCCCCTGAGACCCCCCAAGTCACACCTAGAGATCCCCAAACACCCCCTCGGACACCCCAAACACCTCCAAATACCCCCCAGACACCCCCCAACACCCCGACACCCTCAGCCACCCCCTGAGACCCCCCAAGTCACACCTAGAGATCCCCAAACACCCCCTCGGACACCCCAAACACCTCCAAATACCCCCCAGACACCCCCCAACACCCCGACACCCTCAGCCACCCCCTGAGACCCCCCGAGTCACACCTAGAGACCCCCAAACACCCCCTCGGACACCCCAAACACCTCCAAATACCCCCCCAGACACCCCCCAACACCCCCTGACACCCTCAGCTACCCCGAGATCCCCCGAGTCACACCTAGAGACCCCCAAACACCCCGTCGGACGCGCCCAAACAGCCCAAGACGCCCCCTGCCCGGCGCGGCCCGCACCGTCGCCCAGCAGCTGTAGCAGGGCCAGGTCGACGGGGCGCTTCCAGCGGGAGCCGCGCTGCAGGGCGATGCCGTAGCCGGTGGAGGCGAACACCTTGCCGGAGCCGATGGTGACCAGCTTGCAGCCCTCTTCCTTCCGCGCCATGTAGTTCAGCACCGCCGCGTCGTAGATGAAGGCGTCCAGCTTCCTGCGCCGCCCCGCCCCACCGTTGGGACCGCCCTCGGCCCCGCCCACGGCCGGCAGGCCCCGCCCATGGCCTCACCTGTACCCTTAGGCCCCGCCCACAGCCATCCAGCCACACCCACAGCCTCACCTGTACCCATAAGCCACACCCATACACCTAGGCCCCACCCATACACCTAGGCCCCACCCACGACCACCCAGCCCCACCCACAGCCCCACCCATACACCTAAGCCCCACCCACAGCTGCTCAGCCACACCCACAGCCACACCCGTACACCTAGGCCCCACCCACAGCCCTACCCATACACCTAAGCCCCACCCACAGCTACCCAGCCACACCCACAGCCTCACCTGTACCCCTAAGCCCCACCCACAGCCCCTAAGCCCCACCCCTTTCTATGGCCACACCCATCCCTCAGACCCCTCCCCTTTTCCCAGGCCCTGCCCCCAAGCCCTCCCCTCCCTCCCAGGCCCCTCCCTCTCCCCAGACCCTCCCCCTCAGGCCCCTCCCTCCCCAGGCCCCGCCCCCAGGCCCCTCCCTCCGAGGCTCCTCCCACCCCCCAGTCCCCACCCTCTCAAGCCCCTTCCTCCACCCCTTCCCCGCCCTCCCAGGCCCCTCCCTCTCCCCCAGCCCCCTCCTCCTCAGCCCCCGCCCCTCGGCCCCGCCCCCGCAGGCCCCGCCCCTCGCTGACCCAGTCTTGAGGTGGTGGAGGGCGTCCTCGACGCCGCGCTGGTTGTACTTCACCATGTAGCTGTGCATGTCGGGGTAGTTGCTGCGGATGTTCTTCTCGGTGCTGCCGTTGGGCACCGTCCCGAACTTCAGCGGGGGGTACTGCTCCTGCGGGCGCTGGAACTGCCCCGGGCGTCGGCCACCTGGCCACGCCCACCCCCACCACACCCCCGCCACCCGCACCCACCCACCCCCACCCCCTCACACACACACCCAACCACCCACACCCGCCCCCCGACACCCGCACCCACCCACTGACACCCCCGACACCCACGCCCACCCGCTGACACCCAACACCTTGACACCCACCCTCCCGACACCCACACCCACCCACACCCACCCACCACCACCCAACACCCTGACACCCACACCCACCCACTGACAGCCCCGACACCCACACCCACCCACCACCACCCACCACCCTGACACCCACCCTCCTAACACCCACACCCACCCACACCCACCCCCCTGACACCCACACCCGCCCACCACCACCCAACACCCTGACACCCACACCCACCCACTGACACCCCCGACACCCACACCCACCCACCACCACCCAACACCCTGACACCCACACCCACCCACTGACACCCCCGACACCCACACCCACCCACCACCACCCAACACCCTGACACCCACCCTCCTAACACCCACACCCACCCACACCCACCCCCCTGACACCCACCCACTGACACCCCTGACACCCACCCACACCCGCCCCACCAACACCGACACCCCCCTGACACCCACACCTGCCCCACCAACACCCACCACCCCCTGTGCCCTCCCCTGAACACCCCCAAACCCCCACGGTGACCCCCAATCCCCTAACACCTACCCCCACCCCCCCACGCCCACAGCTGCACCGTGGGTCGCGCCGTGGGTCGCGCTGCGGGTACCTTGCGGTCGCTGAGCCCCGAGACGGTGTCGACGTACTCCTCCTGGATCATGAAGGCGGCCAGGTTGGCGGTGTAGCTGGCGAGGAAGATGACGGCGAAGAAGGCCCAGACCAGCACCATGATCTTGCTGGTGGTGCCCTTGGGGTTCTCCACCGGCACCGAGTTGTTGAAGACGAGGGCCCAGAGCAGCCAGATGGATTTGCCGATGGTGAACTTGGAACCACCGGCGCCTGGGGACAGGACCGCGTCACACCCGGGGACTGTGTCACCGTGGGGACCACGCCACCGTGGGGACAGGGATGGTGTCACCCCGGGGACCACGTCACCCCGGGACTGTGTCACCATGGGGACAGGATGGTGTCACCCCGGGGACCATGTCACCGTGGGGACAGGGATGGTGTCACCCCGGGGACCGTGTCACCCTGGGACTGTGTCACCATGGGGACAGGATGGTGTCACCCCGGGGACCATGTCACCGTGGGGACAGGGATGGTGTCACCCTGGGGATCATGTCACCCCAGGGACAGGATGGTGTCACCCCGGGGAGTGTGTCAGCACAGGGACAAGGACCATGTCACCCCAGGGGTGGTGTCAACCTGGGGAACATATTACCCTGGGGACAGGGACTGTGTCACCGTGGGGACCATGTCACCTTGGGGACAGGGCGGTGTCACCCCAGGGATGGTGTCATGTCAGGGACCATGTCACCCCAGGGACAGGGACGGTGTCACCACAGGACAGGACGGTGTCACCCCCAGGACAGGGACCACGTCACTGCAGGGACAGGACAGTGTCACCCCAGGGACCATGTCACCCCAGGGACGGGGCAGTGTCACCCCAGGGACAGGACAGTGTCACCACAGGGATGAGGGACACCTGTGACGCCCCCCACCCCTCTTGGGGACACCCCGGGGCTGAAGCTGGAGCCGTGCCGGGGCGATACCACGTCCCCCCCGTCTCTCCGCTTGTCACCGTGTGTGTGTGTGTGTGTGTGTGTGTGTGTGTGTGTGTGTCCCCATCTCCCCAGGTGACAGCGGGCTGTCACCCCGCCACCAGCTGTAGGCGGAGGGAGGTGACCCACTCACGCTGTCCGGTGGCCAGGCTGCGGTTGTAGCCCACGGGGCTGAAGTACTCGAAGATGAAGACGGTGACGGCCACCACCGTGAGGCACATGACGAACATCATCACCCAGACAGCCGGGCTGTAGGGCTCTGGGGGGGACGAGGGGGGGGACACGCTGTCACCCGGAGGGCGGTGGCGTGTCCCCGCGTCCCTGCCGCGTCCGCCTGTCCGTCCGTACCCAGGAAGGCGGAGGGGGAGACGGTGCCGTTGCTGCGGGACACCATGACGCTGATCCCCGTCTCCACGAAGGGGACGGAGAAGTCGATGATCTCAGAACGTTCCTCGTTAATGGTTAACGAGCCGATGGCCATGTCGGCGCGGCGGTAAAAGACCTGTGGGCGGGGCCATCAGGGGTGTGGCCACGGGGGCGTGGCTGCCTGGGGTGTGGCTGACAGGGTGGGGCAATGGGGGTGTGGCTGAGGTGGAAGAGCCTATAAAAGGGCGGGGACGGGGCACCAAAATGGCAGTAGGGTGGGGAGGGGTGTGGCCAGCAGTGGGCGGGGGCAGGAAAGGGAGGGGCCATGGGAAGGGCATGGCTGGGAGGTGAGGAAGGGGCGGGGCTTGTGTGTGTGTGTCCCCCCCCCCCCAGCCCCCTGGGACCCCCAAAGTGTATCGGGGGGCTCTCCCCAAACCCCTGGGCCCCCCAAGGACAGTGGGGGGGGCTCTCCCTGAACCCCCGGGCCCCCCAAAGGTGATGGGGGGGCTCTCCCCGAACCCCTGAGTCGCCCAAAGGTGATGGGGGGGCTCTCCCCAAACCCCCGGGCCCCCCAAAGCTGATGGGGGGGGCTCTCCCCAAACCCCTGGGCCCCCCAAGGACAGTGGGGGGGCTCTCCCCAAACCCCTGAGTCACCAAAGCTGATGGGGGGGCTCTCCCCAAACCCCCGGGCCCCCCAAAGCTGATGGGGGGGCTCTCCCCAAACCCCTGGGCCCCCCAAGGGTGACGGGACTCTCCCTGGCCCCCTGGGACCCCCAAAGGTGACAGAGGGGGCTTTCTCCAGCCCCCCCAAGGGTGACGGGAGGCTCTCCCCAAACCCCCGGGCCCCCCAGGGACAGTGCGGGGGCTCTCCCCGAACCCCCCAGGCCCCCCAAAGGTGATGGGGGGGCTCTCCCCGAACCCCCGGGCCCCCCAAGGACAGTGGGGGGGCTCTCCCCAAACCCCCCAGGCCCCCCAAAGGTGATGGGGGGGCTCTCCCCGAACCCCTGAGTCACCCAAAGGTGATGGGGGGGCTCTCCCCGAAACCCCAGGCCCCCCAAGGACAGTGGGGGGGCTCTCCCCGAACCCCTGGGCCCCCCAAAGGTAACCGGGGGCTCTCCCCAGATCCCCCAATTTGACAGGGGGCTCTCCCTGAACCCCTTGGCCCCCCAGGGGTGACAGGGGGGCTCTGCCTGGCCCCTGGCCCCTCCGTGGCCGTGGCGGGGGGGGGGGGTCCCACCTCTCCCACCATGCCGTTCCAGACGCCGTCGATCTTCTTGCCGTGCTTGCCGTTGGTGACCAGGTAGAGGTCGTAGGTGAAGCCGACGGTGCGGGCCAAGCGCTTGAGGATGTCGATGCAGAAGCCCTTGCAGCACTTCTTCTCGAAGAGCGCCGGCTCCGACGGGGAGCTGCGGGGACGGCGGCACTTGGGGACACCCCCAGGGCGGCGGGGACACCCCTGCAGCGCTGGGGACACCCTCGTGGTGGTGGGGACACCCTCACGGCCCAGGGGACACACGAGGGTGGTGGGGACACCACCACGGTGGCGGTTGGGACACCCCCATGGTGGTGGGGACACATCTGTGGCAGCGCCTGGGACAGCCCCAGGGTGGTGGGGACACCCCCAGGGTGGTGGGAACACCCTCCCGGCGTTGGGGGCACCCTCCCAGCAGTGGGGACACCCTCACGGCAGTGGGGACACCCCTGTGATGGTGTTGGGGACACCATCCCGGCGTTCGGGGCACCCCCCTGGTGGTGGGGACACCCCTGTGACAGCGGTGGGGACACCCCCAGGGTGCTGGGGACACCCTCATGGCGTTGGGGGCACCCTCACGGCGGTGGGGACACCCCTGTGATGGCGTTGGGGACACCCCCAGGGTGGTGGGGACACCCTCCCACCGTTGGGGACACCCCTGTGACGGTCGTGGGGACACCCCCCTGCCGTCGGGGACACCCCTGTGATGGCGTTGGGGACACCCCCAGGGGGGTGGGGACACCCTCCCGGCGTCGGGGACACCCCGGGGCGGGGGGCAGGGGTGCGTCACCCACCTGGCGGTGCGGTTGAGCTGCTTGCGGCAGGGGACGGAGTCGCGGATGCAGGTGCCGGTGGCGGGGTCGATGCTCTCCACGATGACGAAGGGCCGCTCCTCCAGCGTGGCCACCGTCAGGTGTTGGTCGTCGTCCACCGGTTGGAGGAATTTACCGTAACGCGACCACACCGGGTACTTCATCCGCAGGATCCGGTGTTCCCAGCTGCCCACCTGCAAGGGACAACGGCGGCGGGTGACACCCGCGTCACGCTCAGAGTGCCGTCACCGCTGGGGACAATCTGATGTCACTGTGATGGCCTGCAAGCAGCCCTACAGCCGGACAGACCCTCCCAGACAGACAGACAGAGGGTCACCTCGTAGGGGAAGTGGCAGGGAACCGGCTGAGGAAGGGTCCTGGGAGGTGTCACCGTGCCGAGGCGACAGGCTGAGTTTCTGCGTCACCGTCACCGGCCAGGCGTCACCGTCACCCCCTCGGGGATGCGTTGTTGTGACAAGGCAGCGTGACACCACAACGGCGGAGGGGGGTGAATGCCAGATGGTACTGCAGCCCCCCCCCGGGGGACACCGTGCTGGCGAAAGGAGCCGGTGCCGCCAGGCCGACAGCTGGACGTCACCGTGCCCGGAATGACAAACACCGCGAGGAGCAGACAGGTGCCCTGGGGGGGACGGTGACACCGCAGGGACACGGCACAGGCGTCGGGGACACTCACCACCTCCCAGCTCCGCTCCTTGTTGAGGGAGATAACAACGAGCGAGGGGTTGACGAGGTAGCCGTCCTCGTTAAAGGAGAAATCCTTCTGCCCCCAGGTGATGTTCATGAAGTACCTGCGGGACGTGACACCGTCACGGGGCTGTCACCTCCCCGAGGCGCAGGTGACAGCTGCCAGCGGTGCCGCCGCGCTCACCGGTGGAGGTTGTCGTTGATCTGGGTGACGTTGGGTGCCCGGCAATCGTTGTTGAACTCGGGGATGAAGCCGTAATCGCGCAACAGAGCCTCGGCGCCCTTGGCCACGATGGCCACCCCGTTGTGAACCCGGTGCTGCAGGTCGTCCCGCCAACCGGCCGACAACACCGCGAACAAACCGGCGGGGAGGTGTTCCGGCAATTGGTCGCTTCCCCCAAGGTTGGTACCGACAACGAACCAGATGTAACCGGGACCGGCTAAACCGGCGTCTCGCGCCGCTCGGAAAATGGCCTCAGCTTCTTCCCGCGAGCAGTAGAGGAGGCGGATTTGGGCGCTGACCTCGCGCAGCTGCCGGCGCAACCGCGTCCCCTCGGGGTCGTCGGTCAGGTTGAGGGTGAGGACGCCCCGGTGCTCCCACCCGATGAAGCTGCTGTCGGTTAAAACCTCCACGTAATCCACGAAGTCCTCGTAGCCGGGGAAGAGGGTGGTGACGACGGCGAAGGCCGTCCAGTCGTACTCCTCCAGCACCTCGAAGATCACCTGCAGCTGCTGCTCGGTGGAGGAGCCCAGCTGGAGGAAGGTGGAGCCCTTCTCCTGCGGGGGGGAGCGGGTGACAACGGGGGGCCGGGGACAGCCGGGCCGCTCTAGGCATGGCTGGGGTTGGGGACACTCGGGTTGGGGACAGTTGGGTGGCTCTAGACACGGTTGGGGTTGGGAACACTCGGTTTGGGGACAGTTGGGTGGTTCTAGATATGGTTGGGGTTGGATTGGGGACATTTGGGTGACCCTGGACATGGTTGGGGTTGGGCTGGGGATAGTTGGGTGACCCTGGACATGGTTGGGGTTGGGGACAGTTGGGTGGCTCTAGACAGGGTTGGGGACACTCGGGTTGGGGACAGTTGGGTGGTTCTAGATATGGTTGGGGTTGGATTGGGGACATTTGGGTGACCCTGGACATGGTTGGGGTTGGGGATGGTTGGGTTGGGGACAGTTGGGTGGCTCTAGACATGGTTGGGGTTGGATTGGGGACATTTGGGTGACCCTAGACATGGTTGGGGTTGGGGACACTCGGGTTGGGGACAGTTGGGTGGTTCTAGATATGGTTGGGGTTGGGGACACTCGGGTTGGGGACAGTTGGGTGACCTTGGACATGGTTGGGGTTGGATTGGGGACATTTGGGTGACCCTGGACAGGGTTGGGTTTGGGGACACTCGGGTTGGGGACAGTTGGGTGGTTCTAGACATGGTTGGGGTTGGGAACAGTTGGGTTGGGGACAGTTGGGTGGCTCTAGACATGGTTGGGGACAGTCAGGTACCCCTAGAAAAGGCTGGGAACAGTGGGGTGTCCCCCAACCATGCCCCCCACCCCCCTGTCACCCCCACCTTGGGCGTGAGGACGATGGCGGAGCCACCGTTGATGCCGATGATGGGCACGGAGGTCTGGGCAGAGATGAAGTCGAGGATCTGCGCCACAGCCTCGGAGCGGGTGTCGTCCTCGAAGACGACGCCGTGGATGCGCAGGGAGGAGAGGACGTCGCACAGGCGGACGATCAAGCTCCGGGGGTTGGTGTCGTTCAACACCACCCCGATGGGGTTGACCTCCAAGGAGAAGTTGCGGAAGGCGGCAGGGGCCAAGCGGGGCCCGGCGGGGCCGTAGGAGGCTCCGCTCAGGATGACGGCCACGTTCAGCGCCCGCCGGCTCCCCTCCGGCCGCGGCTCCAGGAAGGGGCTGGCGCAGGCCAGGGCCAGGGCGAAGAGCATCCTGCTGGCGGGGGCGGGGACCCGGGGGCTCATCGCGCCGCCGCTGCGCCCTGGGGGGGGACAAGGCGGGGGCTGGTGGGAGCGGTGCCCACCAGTGCCCCCCAGTAACCCCCTCCGCACTGGGAGAAGGTCAGGCAGAGGGGGAATGGTGGGAGGGGTGCCCACCAGTGCCCACCAGTAACCTCCTCTGCACTGGGAGAGGGTCAGGCAGAGGGGGAATAGTGGGAGGGGTGCCCACCAGTGCCTACCAGTAACCCCCTCCACACTGGGAGAGGGTCAGGCAGAGGGGGAATAGTGGGAGGGGTGCCCACCAGTGCCTACCAGTAACCCCCTCCACACTGGGAGAGGGTCAGGCAGAGGGGGAATAGTGGGAGGGGTGCCCACCAGTGCCTACCAGTAACCCCCTCCACACTGGGAGAGGGTCAGGCAGAGGGGGAATGGTGGGAGGGGTGCCCACCAGTGCCCACCAGTGCCCCCCAGTAACCCCCTCCGCACTGGGAGAAGGTCAGGCAGAGGGGGAATAGTGGGAGGGGTGACCACCAGTGCCCACCAGTAACCTCCTCCGCACCGGGAGAGGGTCAGATGGAGGGGGAATGGTGGGAGGGATGCCCACCAGTGCCCACCAGTAACCTCCTCTGCACTGGGAGAGGGTCAGGCAGAGGGGGAATAGTGGGAGGGGTGCCCACCAGTGCCTACCAGTAACCTCCTCCACACTGGGATAGGGTCAGGTGGAGGGGGAATGGTGGGAGCGGTGCCCACCAGTACCACCCAGTGCCACCCAGTATCACCCCAGCACCAGGAGAGGGTCGGTTGTGGGGAGGAATGGTGGGAGTGGTGCTCACCAGTGCCCACCAGTAACCCCCTCCACACTGGGAGAGGGTCGGGCAGAGGGGGAATAGTGGGAGCGGTGCCCACCAGTACCACCCCACATTTGGAGGGGATCAGGTGGGGAGGAATGGTGGGAGTGGTGCTCACCAGTGCCCCCAGTACCGCCCAGTAACACCCCCAGCACTAGGAGAGGGTTGGCTGTGGGGAGGAATGGTGGCAGCGGTGCTCACCAGTGCCCCCCAGTACCCCCAGTACTCCCTCAGCACCAGGAGAGGGTCAGGTGGGGGGGACTGGTGGGAGCGGTGCCCACCAGTAGCCCCCAGTAACGCCCAGTAACACCCCAGCACCAGAAGAGGGTTAGGTGGAACTGGAGGGACCAGTGCCCACCAGTGCCCCCAGTAACTCCCTGCACTGGGAGGGGGTCAGGTGGGGGGGGACTGGTGGGACCAGTACCCCCCAGTATCCCTCAATACCCGCCCTGCACCATGAGGTCAGACAGGGGGGAACTGGTGCGACTGGTGCCCCCCCAGTGCTCCCAGTACCCCCCAGGGTTGCCCCACTGTCCTGGCCTGGGGCAACCAGTGCCTCCCAGTATCCTCCCAGTGCCTCCCAGTACCCCCCCAGTGCCGCCCAGTATCCTCCCAGTGAGCCAGCATCAGGCTGTCAGGACACGACAGGACACGGGGACACGCTCTGACACTCCAGGACACGCTGTCACTCGCCCCGCCCCCCCCGCCTCCTGGCAGCGCCGCAGCCGGCGGGGGACAGACAGACGGACGGACAGACGCTGCCAAGGACAGGCGGACACTGGGGGGTGGGTATCATTGTCACCCCCGCAGGTGACAGTCGGACACAGAGGACAAGTGACCGCGGTGGTGACAAGCGCAGGCAGTGACGGGGCGGGGGGGCACAGGCAGACAAAGCAACAGGCGGCGGCGGGCAGAGCAACAGGCAGAGCCAGGCGGGGAGGGGGCAGGCAGGGCACAGGCGGAGGAGCCAACAGGCGCAGGCAGGTTGCCGTGGCCCCGGCGGTGGTGGTGGGGAGCACAGGCAGAGGGGACGGATGGGCAGGGGGGTGGCAGGGACAGGCAGAGGGGGGTGTGGGGACGGGTGGAGGGGACAGGTGGAGGGGACAGGCGGGGCCGAGGGGTACAGGCGGGGCAGGCAGGGTACAAGCGGCCAACACCGGCTGACGCAGACGCCCCATCAGGCCCAGCAGGGACAGGCAGACAGGCAGCTGGCTGCACAGTCAGACAGGCAGACGCCCACAGCGGGGGGGGGGACACACACAGGTCACCCCCAGCGATGTCACCCCCCTCGTACCCCAACAGTCGCCAGGGGGGAGGGGAAGGGGCCTGGACGCCGGGGTCCTCTGCCCACCCCCCCACCCCCCGTGACCTTGAGCCCGTCCCCACCCCCGTCACACAGGGCTCCCTGTCCCCAGGGGTGACACAAACCCCGTCACCGCCCCCATAACGGCAGGGGGACAAACCTGTGACAGTGGGGGACAGAGCCCTGTCACCAGTGGCGTGACAAACCCCTGTCACTGTCACCATAAAGGCAGGTGACAAACCTGTGTCGCCGTCCCTCCACCAGCGAGGACAAAGCTGTATCACCATCCCCGCAACACTGGGGTGAAAAACCTGCGTCACCGTCCCCATAAGGGGGGGTGACAAACCCATGTCACTGTCCCCACCCCAGTGGGGTGACAAACCCGAGTCACTGTCCGCATAACAGTGAGGACAAACTCCTGTCACCATTGCCATAAGGGCAAGTGACAAACCCTTGTCACTGTCCCCACAACAGCGAGGACAAACCCACGTCACCGTCCCTACACCAGTGGGGTGATAAACCTGTGTCACCGACCCCATAAGGGGGGTGACAAACCCCTGTCACCATCCCCACACCAGTGGGGTGACAAACCCGTGTCATCGTCCCCTTACCAGCAAGGACAAAGCTGTGTCACCATCCCCACACCGGTGGGGTGACAAACCCCTGTCACTGTCCCCACAACAGCGAGGACAAATCCACGTCACCGTCCCTACACCAGTGGGGTGATAAACCTGTGTCACCGACCCCATAAGGGGGGTGACAAACCCCTGTCACCATCCCCACACCAGTGGGGTGACAAACCCGTGTCATCGTCCCCTTACCAGCAAGGACAAAGCTGTGTCACCATCCCCACACCGGTGGGGTGACAAACCCCTGTCACTGTCCCCACAACAGCGAGGACAAAGCCGTGTCACCGTCACCATAAGGGCGGGTGGCAAACCCCTGTCACTGTCCCCACAACAGCGGGGTGACAAACCTGTAATGGCGGGGGACAAACCCCGTCCCTGTCCCCATAAAAGCAGGGGACAAGCCCCTGTCACCATCCCTGTAACAGTGGGGACAAGCTGGTGTCACCATCCCCATAATGGTGGGGGACAAACCCCTGTCACTGCCCCTGTAACAGTGGGTGACAAACCCGAGCCACCATCCCCACACCGGCGGGGTGACAAACCCGTGTTATCATCCCCTTACCAGTGAGGACAAAGCCGTGCCACCGTCCCCACACCGGCGGGGTGACAAACCCGTGTCATCGTCCCCTTACCAGTGAGGACAAAGCCGTGTCACCGTCCCCACACCGGTGGGGTGACAAACCCGTGTCATTGTCCCCTTGCCAGTGAGGACAAAGCCATGTCACCGTCCCCACAACAGCAGGGTGACAAACCTGTAATGGCGGGGGACAAACCCCCATCCCTGTCCCCGTAACAGCGGGGGACAAGCCCCTGTCACCATCCCCATGACAGTGGGGGGGGACAATCACGTGTCACCGTCCCCGTAACGGCAGGGACAAGCCCATGTCACCATCCCTGTGAGAGTGGGGGGTGACAAAGCTGTCACAGCAGGGGACAAACCTGTGTCACCGTCCCCAAAACAGAGGGGACAAGCCTGTGACATTGTCCCCATGATGGTGGGGGACAAACTGGTGTCACTGTCCCCATAACGGCGCAGTGACAAACCCGTAATGGTGGGGGACATGCCCATGTCACCATCCCCATAGCAGCGGGCACAAATCCTTGTCACCGTCCCTATAACGGTGACAAACCCACAGCAGTAGGGGACAATCACGTGTCACCGTCCCCAAAACAGCAGAGGGACAAACCCATGTCACTGTCCTCATAATGGTGGGGGACAAGCCTGTGTCACCGTCCCCAAAAGAGCCGGGTGACAATCACGTGTCACTGTCCCCGTAACGGCGGGAACAAGCTACTGTCACCGTCCCTGTGGCGGTACGGGGACAAACCTGTGTCACCGTCCCCGTGATGGGGGGGGGTGACAAAGCCGTCATGGCAGGCGATGAACCAATGTCACCATCCCCGTAATGGGGGGGACGACAAACCCATGTCACCGCCCTCTGAGCCCCCAACAGCTGCCCCCCAGCCCCCCTGTGACGCCCCCCCCAGTGTCCCCAAGCCCCCGTGACACTGGCTGTGTCACCCCCAGTGTCCCCCAGCTCCCCCCAGTGTCCCCAAGGCCCTGTGACACTGACTGCCCCCCCCAGTGTCCCCAAGCCCCCCCATGTCCTACCTGGCCCGAGCTCCGCTGCGGGGGCTCTGCCTCATCTCGGCCTCGGGGGGGGGGGGGACACGGGGGGGGGGGTTGGGGACACGGGGGAGACACGGGGGGGTGGAGACACTGGGACAGGCTGGGGGGGCAGGAGGGACAAGGATGGGGGGGGTGGAGGGCAGGGAATGAACAGGCAGAAACAGGCAGGGCTAGCGGGGACAGGGGAATTGGGGGGGCTGGAAAGGTTTGGGGGGGCTGGAGGGGTTTGGGGGGGGCTCAGGGTTTGGGGGGCCGGAGGGGTTTGGGGGGGCCAGAGGGGTTTGGGGGGGCCGAGGCGGAGGCGGCTGCACCTGGGGGGAGGGAGGGAGGGTGAGGGGGGGGCAGCAACACACCCGGCCCCCCCCAAAAGGATCCAGGATCCAGGACCCCCCCAAAAAAACAGCCTGGGACCCCCCCAGAGCCCCCAAATCACCACTGAGGTCCCAGAGCACCCAGCTGGGTCCTGTCCCAGCGCACACACCCCTCCCCAGTCTGCTCCCAGTTCACCCAATTGGGTCCCAGCACCCCCCAGTCCCACCCCAGCACCCTCCAACTGGGTCCCAGTGTCCCCCCCCCAGCACCCCCAGTCCCATCCCAGAACCCCAACTGGATCCCAGTGCCCCCCAAGATGGGTCCCAGCACCCCCGTCCCACCCCAGCACCCTCCATCTGGGTCCCAGTCGTCCCCCCAGTCCCCTCCCAGTCCCCCCAGCACGCCCCAGTCCCCCTCCAGTCGTCCCAGCTCCCCTAGTCCTGTTCCAGCATCCCCAACTGGATCCCAGCTCTCCCAGTCCTCCCCAGCTGGGTCCCAGTCCCCCACCCCAGTCCCACCCCAGCACCCCCAAATCCCCTCCAGCCCCCCAGTCCCATCCCAGTACCCCCAATTGGATCCCAGCACCCCCAACTGGATCCCAGCACCCTCCAGTGCCCCCCCAGTCCCCCCCAGTCCAGCCCCGCCGCCCCCCCCCCCACCCTGCAGCACCCGCCGCTGCTTGCAGAATACTAATGGGGCCGGAGCGTGCGGCTGTGCGGCTGCCTGTGTCTGCCTGTCCCTGTCCGTGTCTGCCTGTCCTGCCCGTGTCTGCCTGTCCTGCCCGTCCCCGCCCGTGTCCACCTGTCTCTGCCCCTGCCCGCCTGTCCCTGCCTGTCCCTGCCCGTGTCCGCCTGTCCCCAGGCGGGTCCCACGCCCCCCCCCCGGGGTGCACACACGTTGGGGGTGTTGGGGTGCTGTGCTGGGTGTCCCAGCCCAGGGTGTCGGGGTGCGATGGGGGGGGTGTCGGGGGGTGTTCGGGTGTCGGGGGATGGTGGGGTGTCAGGAGGGTGTCGGGGTGTTACAGGTTGTCAGGGGTGTTGGGGAGGTGTTGTGTTGGGGGGGCATTGAGGGGCGTCGGGGTGCTGTGTTGGGGAGTCAGGAGGGTGTTGGGGGGTGTCAGGGTGTCACGTCAGGGGGTTTTGGGGTGCATGGGGGTGTGTCAGGGTGTTGGGCTGTCGGAGGATGTCGGGGTGTTGTGTTGGGGGGTGTCAGGGTGTTGGACAGGTGTCAGGGATATGGTGGGGGGTGAGAGTGGGCTGTCGGGGGGGTGTCAGGGGTGTGTCAGGGTGTTGTGTCGGGGTGTCAGGGGGTGCCAGGGTATTGAGGGGTGTTGGGGTCTGTCGGGGTGTTGTCGGGGGGGTGTTGGGGTGTCACTGGGGGGTGTTGGGGGGCTGTCAGGGTGTCACCGGGGACTGTCGGGGGGTGTCTTGGGGTGTCGGGGGGGTGTCGGGGTCTGTCGGGGTGTTGTCAGGGGGGTGTTGGGGGCTGTCGGGGGTCCCGCCCGGCGCTCACCTCTCATGCTCCCCACCGCATCCCGCCGCCGCCTCCGCCGCCGGTCACTCGGACACCGGCACCGGCCCCGCCCCCGGTACCGGCCCCGCCCCCTCCGGTATCGGCCCGCCCCCGCCCCGGTACCGGCCCCGCCCCGGGACCAGTCCGGTGCCAGACAACACCCAGGGCGGACGGACGGACAGACAGACACACACACCCCCGGCATATCATTAAGATTCACAGCCGGTCGCTACAGCCCGACAGACACCGGGACCCCCCCCCACAGCCCCCCAACACCCCACAGCGCCCCCCACACTCCCCACCTACCCCCCGGCCCCTTAAATACCCCCCAGGGCCCCCCAGTTACCCCAGAGCCCCCCCAAACACACCCAGCCCCCCCCCAACACGGCAGCCCGGACTCCTGGGTCCCCCCCTTAGCCCCGCCCCACGATGGGGCTTTGGGGGCAGCTGTGGGGCAGGAGACCCCCGGGAAGGGGTTATGCGGCAGGAGGTGGGTCTGGGGGGCAGCTGGGGGGCAGGAGACCCCCGGGGGGGGTTATGCGGCAGGAGATGGGTCTGGGGGGCAGCTGGGGGGCAGGAGACCCCCGGGGGGGGGTTATGCAGCAGGAGGTGGGTCTGGGGGGCAGCTGTGGGGCAGGAGACCCCCGGGAAGGGGGTTATGCAGCAGGAGGTGGGTCTGGGGGGCAGCTGTGGGGCAGGAGACCCCCGGGAAGGGGGTTATGCGGCAGGAGGTGGGTCTGGGGGGCAGCTGAGGGGCAGGAGACCCCCGGGGGTGGGTTATGCGGCAGGAGATGGGTCTGGGGGGCAGCTGGGGGGCAGGAGACCCCCGGGGGGGGGTTATGCGGCAGGAGATGGGTCTGGGGGGCAGCTGGGGGGCAGGAGACCCCCGGGAGGGAGGGTTATGGGGCAGGAGATGGGTCTGGGGGGCAGGAGACCCCCGGAGGGGGGGTTACAGGGCAGGAGGTGGGTCTGGGGGGCAGCTGTGGGGCAGGAGACCCCCGGGGGGGGGGTATGCGGCAGGAGGTGGGTCTGGGGGGCAGCTGTGGGGCAGGAGACCCCCGAGAGGGAGGGTTATGGGGCAGGAGATGGGTCTGGGGGGCAGCTGTGGGGCAGGAGACCCCCGGGAGGGAGGGTTATGGGGCAGGAGGTGGGTCTGGGGGGGGCAGCTGGGTGGCAGGAGACCCCCGGGGGGGGGTGACAGGGCAGGAGATGGGGCTGTGGGGCAGGAGACTCCCGGGAAGGGGGTTATGCAGGAGGAGGTGGGTCTGGGGGGCAGCTGGGGGGCAGGAGACCCCTAGGAGGGGGGTTATGGGGCAGGAGATGTGGTTGGGGGGGCAGGAGACGTGGTTGGGGGGGCAGGAGACACCCCACCACCACTAGAGGCACCATTTTGGGGCAGAAAAGGCCATTTTCTGTTTTCTGAGGCGGGGGCGGGGGGGCTGTGAAGCCGCCAAGCTCTGAGGGGGGGTTTGGGGGTGCTGCGGGGAGGGGAGAACCCCCACACCCCACCCTGAGGGGGGGGACAAGTGGGGGGCTGGCGGGTGACTCACCGTACCAGCGGCGACCACCATCGCACCCCCTGAGCCGGTGACACCGAGCGGGAACCTGCAAAGGTGACGGGACCCGCCACGGCGGGACCCGGGGCTGAGGCGTCACCCACCATTACGGAGCCTCCATGCTGGGACCCGGGGGGTCTCCAGGAGGCGGGGGACCCAAAAGGACCCAAAAGGACCCGGGGAGCCACCCCTCCCCCTCGCTTCCCTCAGCGCCGCTTTCCCGCCTTTTCCCTTCCCTCAGGGCGCGGCCCAGCGCGCATGCGCGCTCCTCCGCCGCGCCGACGCCTGATTGGCCGCGCCTCTGTCCCCGCCCCCTCTCCTTTGGCCCCGCCCCCCGGGTTTTCCCGCCCGCGGCGCAGGCGCGCGATGGGGGCGGGGTATCGGCGCGGGGGGGCGTGGCCTGCGGCGCGCATGCGCCGTGTCAATGTCAGCGGCGGGCGGCAGGTCAGGGGGAGCTGAGCGGGGCCGGGCGGCCTGAGCGCACCCTGCACCCCCCCCCCCCGCACCCCCCCCGCACCACCCCCCCGCACCACCCCCCCGCAACCCCCCCCGCAACCCCCCTGCAACCCCCCCGCACCCCCCCCCGCACCACCCCCCCTACACCCCCCCGCAACCCCCCCGCAACCCCTCCGCACCCCTCCCCCCTGCAACCCCCCCGCACCCCCCCCCGCACCCCCCCCCGCACCACCCCCCCCTTGCATCCCCCCTTGCACCCCCCCGCACCCCCCCGCACCCCTGCCCCCTGCAACCCCCCGCACCCTCCACCCGCACCCCCCCCGCACCCGCACCGCACCCCCCCCCGCACCCCCCACCGCAGCCCCCCCTTGCACCCCCCCTTGCACCCCA
>JAVHSO010000109.1:0-76679 GCA_031468815.1 Morus bassanus | reverse complement strand
TAAAATAATACCAGAGTAAGAAATACAGCGTTTAAAACTATTGCAGCTTCGTACGTTCATATAGGAACAGCTAGAGGGCTCACAAACACAGGGACACTGCCATTAGCTATTCTCCCAACACCTGCTGCCTTTTTTCGCTCTAAACCCTTTCCAAATTGCAAAAAGACGACGAAATGAGCCCAGAGTAAGAAATACAGCGCATAAAGCTATTGCAGCTTCGTACGTTCATATAGGAACAGCTATAGGGCTCACAAACACAGGGACACTGCCATTAACGAGGCTACGATCACCCGCTGGCTCATTTTCAATCCAAACCCTTTCCAAATTGGAAAAAAAGCACCAAATAATCCCAGAGTAAGAAATACAGCGCATAAAGCTATTGCAGCTTCGTACGTTCATGTAGGAACAGCTATAGGGCTCACAAACACAGGGCCACTGCCATTAGCTATTCTCCCAACACCTGCTGCCTTTTTTCGCTCTAAAACCTTTCAAATTGGAAAAAAGCACCAAAAATAATCCCAGAGTAAGAAATACAGCGCATAAAGCTATTGCAGCTTCGTACGTTCATATAGGAACAGCTAGAGGGCTCACAAACACAGGGACACTGCCATTAACGAAGCTCCGATCACCCGCTGGCTCATTTTCAATCCAAACCCTTTCCAAATTGCAAAAAAGTGCCAAAATAATCCCAGAGTAAGAAATACAGCGCTTAAAACTATTGCAGCTTTGTACGTTCATATAGGAACAGCTAGAGGGCTCACAAACACAGGGACACTGCCATTAGCTGTCTCCCAACACCTGCTGCCTTTTTTCGCTCTAAAAACTTTCCAAATTGGAAAAAAGCTCCAAAATAATCCCAGAGTTAGAAATACAGCGCTTAAAAACTATTGCAGCTTCGTACGTTCATATAGGAACAGCTAGAGGGCTCACAACACAGGGCCACTGCCATTAACGAGGCTCCGATCACCCGCTGGCTCATTTCAATCCAAACCCTTTCCAAATTGCAAAAAAAGTGCCAAAATAATCCCAGAGTAAGAAATACAGCGCATAAAGCTATTGCAGCTTCGTACGTTCATATAGGAACCGCTATAGGGCTCACAAACACAGGGACACTGCCATTAACGAGGCTCCGATCACCCGCTGGCTCATTTCAATCCAAACCCTTTCCAAATTGCAAAAAAGTGCCAAAATAATCCCAGAGTAAGAATACAGCGCTTAAAACTATTGCAGCTTCGTACGTTCATGTAGGAACAGCTAGAGGGCTCACAAACACAGGGCCACTGCCATTAGCTGTTCTCCCAACACCTGCTGCCTTTTTTCACTCTAAAAACTTTCCAAATTGGAAAAAAGCTCCAAAATAATCCCAGAGTAAGAAATACAGCGCTTAAAACTATTGCAGCTTCGTACGTTCATATAGGAACAGCCAGAGGGCTCACAAACACAGGGACACTGCCATTAACGAGGCTCCGATCACCCGCTGGCTCATTTTCAATCCAAACCCTTTCCAAATTGGAAAAAAAGCACCAAAATAATCCCAGAGTAAGAAATACAGCGCTTAAAACTATTGCAGCTTCGTACGTTCATGTAGGAACAGCTATAGGGCTCACAAACACAGGGACACTGCCCATTAGCTATTCTCCCAACACCTGCTTTCTAAACCCTTTCCAAATTGCAAAAAAGCACCAAAATAATCCCAGAGTAAGAAATACAGCGCATAAAGCTATTGCAGCTTCGTACGTTCATATAGGAACAGCTAGAGGGCTCACAAACACAGGGCCACTGCCATTAACGAGGCTCCGATCACCCGCTGGCTCATTTTCAATCCAAACCCTTTCCAAATTGCAAAAAAGTGCCAAAATAATCCCAGAGTAAGAAATACAGCGCTTAAAACTATTGCAGCTTCGTACGTTCATATAGGAACAGCTATAGGGCTCACAAACACAGGGCCACTGCCATTAGCTATTCTCCCAACACCTGCTGCCTTTTTTCGCTCTAAACCCTTTCCAAATTGCAAAAAGACGCCAAAATAATCCCAGAGTAAGAAATACAGCGCATAAAGCTATTGCAGCTTCGTACGTTCATATAGGAACAGCTAGAGGGCTCACAAACACAGGGACACTGCCATTAATGAGGCTACGATCACCCGCTGGCTCATTTTCGCTCCAAACCCTTTCCAAATTGCAAAAAAGTGCCAAAATAATCCCAGAGTAAGAAATACAGTGCATAAAGCTATTGCAGCTTCGTACGTTCATATAGGAACAGCTAGAGGGCTCACAAACACAGGGCCACTGCCATTAGCTATTCTCCCAACACCTGCTGCCTTTTTTCGCTCTAAAACCTTTCCAAATTGGAAAAAAAGCACCAAAATAATCCCAGACTAAGATATACAGCGCATAAAGCTATTGCATCTTCGTACGTTCATATAGGAACCGCTATAGGGCTCACAAACACAGGGACACTGCCATTAACGAGGCTCCGATCACCCGCTGGCTCATTTTCAATCCAAACCCTTTCCAAATTGCAAAAAAGCGCCAAAATAATCCCAGAGTAAGAAATACAGCGCTTAAAACTATTGCAGCTTCGTACGTTCATGTAGGAACAGCTATAGGGCTCACAAACACAGGGACACTGCCATTAATGAGGCTACGATCACCCGCTGGCTCATTTTCGCTCCAAACCCTTTCCAAATTGCAAAAAAAGTGCCAAAATAATCCCAGACTAAGAAATACAGCGCATAAAGCTATTGCAGCTTCGTACGTTCATATAGGAACAGCTAGAGGGCTCACAAACACAGGGCCACTGCCATTAGCTATTCTCCCAACACCTGCTGCCTTTTTTCGCTCTAAAAACTTTCCAAATTGGAAAAAAAGCACCAAAATAATCCCAGAGTAAGAAATACAGCGCTTAAAACTATTGCAGCTTTGTACGTTCATATAGGAACAGCTAGAGGGCTCACAAACACAGGGACACTGCCATTAGCTGTTCTCCCAACACCTGCTGCCTTTTTTCGCTCTAAAAACTTTCCAAATTGGAAAAAAGCTCCAAAATAATCCCAGAGTTAGAAATACAGCGCTTAAAACTATTGCAGCTTCGTACGTTCATATAGGAACAGCTAGAGGGCTCACAAACACAGGGCCACTGCCATTAACGAGGCTCCGATCACCCGCTGGCTCATTTTCAATCCAAACCCTTTCCAAATTGCAAAAAAAGTGCCAAAATAATCCCAGAGTAAGAAATACAGCGCATAAAGCTATTGCAGCTTCGTACGTTCATATAGGAACCGCTATAGGGCTCACAAACACAGGGACACTGCCATTAACGAGGCTCCGATCACCCGCTGGCTCATTTTCAATCCAAACCCTTTCCAAATTGCAAAAAAGTGCCAAAATAATCCCAGAGTAAGAAATACAGCGCTTAAAACTATTGCAGCTTCGTACGTTCATGTAGGAACAGCTAGAGGGCTCACAAACACAGGGCCACTGCCATTAGCTGTTCTCCCAACACCTGCTGCCTTTTTTCACTCTAAAAACTTTCCAAATTGGAAAAAAGCTCCAAAATAATCCCAGAGTAAGAAATACAGCGCTTAAAACTATTGCAGCTTCGTACGTTCATATAGGAACAGCCAGAGGGCTCACAAACACAGGGACACTGCCATTAACGAGGCTCCGATCACCCGCTGGCTCATTTTCAATCCAAACCCTTTCCAAATTGGAAAAAAAGCACCAAAATAATCCCAGAGTAAGAAATACAGCGCTTAAAACTATTGCAGCTTCGTACGTTCATGTAGGAACAGCTATAGGGCTCACAAACACAGGGACACTGCCATTAGCTATTCTCCCAACACCTGCTGCCTTTTTTCGCTCTAAACCCTTTCCAAATTGCAAAAAAGCACCAAAATAATCCCAGAGTAAGAAATACAGCGCATAAAGCTATTGCAGCTTCGTACGTTCATATAGGAACAGCTAGAGGGCTCACAAACACAGGGCCACTGCCATTAACGAGGCTCCGATCACCCGCTGGCTCATTTTCAATCCAAACCCTTTCCAAATTGCAAAAAAGTGCCAAAATAATCCCAGAGTAAGAAATACAGCGCTTAAAACTATTGCAGCTTCGTACGTTCATATAGGAACAGCTATAGGGCTCACAAACACAGGGCCACTGCCATTAGCTATTCTCCCAACACCTGCTGCCTTTTTTCGCTCTAAACCCTTTCCAAATTGCAAAAAGACGCCAAAATAATCCCAGAGTAAGAAATACAGCGCATAAAGCTATTGCAGCTTCGTACGTTCATATAGGAACAGCTAGAGGGCTCACAAACACAGGGACACTGCCATTAATGAGGCTACGATCACCCGCTGGCTCATTTTCGCTCCAAACCCTTTCCAAATTGCAAAAAAGTGCCAAAATAATCCCAGAGTAAGAAATACAGTGCATAAAGCTATTGCAGCTTCGTACGTTCATATAGGAACAGCTAGAGGGCTCACAAACACAGGGCCACTGCCATTAGCTATTCTCCCAACACCTGCTGCCTTTTTTCGCTCTAAAACCTTTCCAAATTGGAAAAAAGCACCAAAATAATCCCAGACTAAGATATACAGCGCATAAAGCTATTGCATCTTCGTACGTTCATATAGGAACCGCTATAGGGCTCACAAACACAGGGACACTGCCATTAACGAGGCTCCGATCACCCGCTGGCTCATTTTCAATCCAAACCCTTTCCAAATTGCAAAAAAGCGCCAAAATAATCCCAGAGTAAGAAATACAGCGCTTAAAACTATTGCAGCTTCGTACGTTCATGTAGGAACAGCTATAGGGCTCACAAACACAGGGACACTGCCATTAATGAGGCTACGATCACCCGCTGGCTCATTTTCGCTCCAAACCCTTTCCAAATTGCAAAAAAGTGCCAAAATAATCCCAGACTAAGAAATACAGCGCATAAAGCTATTGCAGCTTCGTACGTTCATATAGGAACAGCTAGAGGGCTCAGAAACACAGGGACACTGCCATTAGCTATTCTCCCAACACCTGCTGCCTTTTTTCGCTCTAAAAACTTTCCAAATTGGAAAAAAAGCACCAAAATAATCCCAGAGTAAGATATACAGCACTTAAAACTATTGCAGCTTCGTACGTTCATGTAGGAACAGCTATAGGGCTCACAAACACGGGGCCACAGCCATTAGCTATTCTCCCAACACCTGCTGCCTTTTTTCGCTCTAAAAACTTTCCAAATTGGAAAAAAGTGCCAAAATAATACCAGAGTAAGAAATACAGCGTTTAAAACTATTGCAGCTTCGTACGTTCATATAGGAACAGCTAGAGGGCTCACAAACACAGGGACACTGCCATTAGCTATTCTCCCAACACCTGCTGCCTTTTTTCGCTCTAAACCCTTTCCAAATTGCAAAAAGACGACGAAATGAGCCCAGAGTAAGAAATACAGCGCATAAAGCTATTGCAGCTTCGTACGTTCATATAGGAACAGCTATAGGGCTCACAAACACAGGGACACTGCCATTAACGAGGCTACGATCACCCGCTGGCTCATTTTCAATCCAAACCCTTTCCAAATTGCAAAAAAAGCACCAAAATAATCCCAGAGTAAGAAATACAGCGCATAAAGCTATTGCAGCTTCGTACGTTCATGTAGGAACAGCTATAGGGCTCACAAACACAGGGCCACTGCCATTAGCTATTCTCCCAACACCTGCTGCCTTTTTTCGCTCTAAAACCTTTCCAAATTGGAAAAAAGCACCAAAATAATCCCAGAGTAAGAAATACAGCGCATAAAGCTATTGCAGCTTCGTACGTTCATATAGGAACAGCTAGAGGGCTCACAAACACAGGGACACTGCCATTAACGAAGCTCCGATCACCCGCTGGCTCATTTTCAATCCAAACCCTTTCCAAATTGCAAAAAAGTGCCAAAATAATCCCAGAGTAAGAAATACAGCGCTTAAAACTATTGCAGCTTTGTACGTTCATATAGGAACAGCTAGAGGGCTCACAAACACAGGGACACTGCCATTAGCTATTCTCCCAACACCTGCTGCCTTTTTTCGCTCTAAACCCTTTCCAAATTGCAAAAAAGTGCCAAAATAATCCCAGAGTAAGAAATACAGCGCATAAAGCTATTGCAGCTTCGTACGTTCATATAGGAACAGCTAGAGGGCTCACAAACACAGGGACACTGCCATTAATGAGGCTACGATCACCCGCTGGCTCATTTTCGCTCCAAACCCTTTCCAAATTGCAAAAAAGCTCCAAAATAATCCCAGAGTAAGAAATACAGCGCATAAAGCTATTGCAGCTTTGTACGTTCATATAGGAACAGCTATAGGGCTCACAAACACAGGGCCACTGCCATTAACGAGGCTACGATCACCCGCTGGCTCATTTTCGCTCCAAACCCTTTCCAAATTGCAAAAAAAGTGCCAAAATAATCCCAGAGTAAGAAATCCAGCGTTTAAAACTATTGCAGCTTCGTACGTTCATATAGGAACAGCTAGAGGGCTCACAAACACAGGGCCACTGCCATTAGCTATTCTCCCAACACCTGCTGCCTTTTTTCGCTCTAAAACCTTTCCAAATTGGAAAAAAGCACCAAAATAATCCCAGACTAAGATATACAGCGCATAAAGCTATTGCATCTTCGTACGTTCATATAGGAACCGCTATAGGGCTCACAAACACAGGGACACTGCCATTAACGAGGCTCCGATCACCCGCTGGCTCATTTTCAATCCAAACCCTTTCCAAATTGCAAAAAAGCGCCAAAATAATCCCAGAGTAAGAAATACAGCGCTTAAAACTATTGCAGCTTCGTACGTTCATGTAGGAACAGCTAGAGGGCTCACAAACACAGGGACACTGCCATTAACGAGGCTACGATCACCCGCTGGCTCATTTTCAATCCAAACCCTTTCCAAATTGCAAAAAAGTGCCAAAATAATCCCAGAGTAAGAAATACAGCGCTTAAAACTATTGCAGCTTCGTACGTTCATATAGGAACAGCTAGAGGGCTCACAAACACAGGGACACTGCCATTAATGAGGCTACGATCACCGCTGGCTCATTTTCGCTCCAAACCCTTTCCAAATTGCAAAAAAAGTGCCAAAATAATCCCAGAGTAAGAAATACAGCGCATAAAGCTATTGCAGCTTCGTACGTTCATATAGGAACAGCTAGAGGGCTCACAAACACAGGGCCACTGCCATTAGCTATTCTCCCAACACCTGCTGCCTTTTTTCGCTCTAAAAACTTTCCAAATTGGAAAAAAAGCACCAAAATAATCCCAGAGTAAGATATACAGCACTTAAAACTATTGCAGCTTCGTACGTTCATGTAGGAACAGCTATAGGGCTCACAAACACGGGGCCACAGCCATTAGCTATTCTCCCAACACCTGCTGCCTTTTTTCGCTATAAAAACTTTCCAAATTGGAAAAAAGTGCCAAAATAATCCCAGAGTAAGATATACAGCGTTTAAAACTATTGCAGCTTCGTACGTTCATATAGGAACAGCTAGAGGGCTCACAAACACAGGGACACTGCCATTAGCTATTCTCCCAACACCTGCTGCCTTTTTTCGCTCTAAACCCTTTCCAAATTGCAAAAAGACGACGAAATGAGCCCAGAGTAAGAAATACAGCGCATAAAGCTATTGCAGCTTCGTACGTTCATATAGGAACAGCTAGAGGGCTCACAAACACAGGGACACTGCCATTAACGAGGCTACGATCACCCGCTGGCTCATTTTCAATCCAAACCCTTTCCAAATTGCAAAAAAAGCACCAAAATAATCCCAGAGTAAGAAATACAGCGCATAAAGCTATTGCAGCTTCGTACGTTCATGTAGGAACAGCTATAGGGCTCACAAACACAGGGCCACTGCCATTAGCTATTCTCCCAACACCTGCTGCCTTTTTTCGCTCTAAAACCTTTCCAAATTGGAAAAAAGCACCAAAATAATCCCAGAGTAAGAAATACAGCGCATAAAGCTATTGCAGCTTCGTACGTTCATATAGGAACAGCTAGAGGGCTCACAAACACAGGGACACTGCCATTAACGAAGCTCCGATCACCCGCTGGCTCATTTTCAATCCAAACCCTTTCCAAATTGCAAAAAAGTGCCAAAATAATACCAGAGTAAGAAATACAGCGTTTAAAACTATTGCAGCTTTGTACGTTCATATAGGAACAGCTAGAGGGCTCACAAACACAGGGACACTGCCATTAGCTATTCTCCCAACACCTGCTGCCTTTTTTCGCTCTAAACCCTTTCCAAATTGCAAAAAAGTGCCAAAATAATCCCAGAGTAAGAAATACAGCGCATAAAGCTATTGCAGCTTCGTACGTTCATATAGGAACAGCTAGAGGGCTCACAAACACAGGGACACTGCCATTAATGAGGCTACGATCACCCGCTGGCTCATTTTCGCTCCAAACCCTTTCCAAATTGCAAAAAAGTGCCAAAATAATCCCAGAGTAAGAAATACAGTGCATAAAGCTATTGCAGCTTCGTATGTTCATGTAGGAACAGCTAGAGGACTCACAAACACAGGGACACTGCCATTAGCTATTCTCCCAACACTTGCTGCCTTTTTTCGCTCTAAAACCTTTCCAAATTGCAAAAAAGCGCCAAAATAATCCCAGAGTAAGAAATACAGCGCATAAAGCTATTGCAGCTTCGTATGTTCATGTAGGAACAGCTAGAGGACTCACAAACACAGGGACACTGCCATTAGCTATTCTCCCAACACCTGCTGACTCATTTTCACTCTAAAACCCTTTCCAAATTGCAAAAAGTGGACGAAATGAGGCCAGAGTAAGAAATACAGCGCATAAAGCTATTGCAGCTTCGTACGTTCATGTAGGAACAGCTAGAGGGCTCACAAACACAGGGACACTGCCATTAGCTATTCTCCCAACACCTGCTGCCTTTTTTCGCTCTAAACCCTTTCCAAATTGCAAAAAGACGCCAAAATAATCCCAGAGTAAGAAATACAGCGCATAAAGCTATTGCAGCTTCGTACGTTCATATAGGAACAGCTATAGGGCTCACAAACACAGGGACACTGCCATTAGCTATTCTCCCAACACCTGCTGCCTTTTTTCGCTCTAAACCCTTTCCAAATTGCAAAAAGACGCCAAAATAATCCCAGAGTAAGAAATACAGCGCATAAAGCTATTGCAGCTTCGTACGTTCATATAGGAACAGCTATAGGGCTCACAAACACAGGGACACTGCCATTAGCTATTCTCCCAACACCTGCTGCCTTTTTTCGCTCTAAACCCTTTCCAAATTGCAAAAAAGCACCAAAATAATCCCAGAGTAAGAAATACAGCGCATAAAGCTATTGCAGCTTCGTACGTTCATATAGGAACCGCTATAGGGCTCACAAACACAGGGACACTGCCATTAACGAGGCTCCGATCACCCGCTGGCTCATTTTCAATCCAAACCCTTTCCAAATTGCAAAAAAGTGCCAAAATAATCCCAGAGTAAGAAATACAGCGCTTAAAACTATTGCAGCTTCGTACGTTCATGTAGGAACAGCTAGAGGGCTCACAAACACAGGGCCACTGCCATTAGCTGTTCTCCCAACACCTGCTGCCTTTTTTCACTCTAAAAACTTTCCAAATTGGAAAAAAGCTCCAAAATAATCCCAGAGTAAGAAATACAGCGCTTAAAACTATTGCAGCTTCGTACGTTCATATAGGAACAGCCAGAGGGCTCACAAACACAGGGACACTGCCATTAACGAGGCTCCGATCACCCGCTGGCTCATTTTCAATCCAAACCCTTTCCAAATTGGAAAAAAAGCACCAAAATAATCCCAGAGTAAGAAATACAGCGCTTAAAACTATTGCAGCTTCGTACGTTCATGTAGGAACAGCTATAGGGCTCACAAACACGGGGCCACATCCATTAGCTATTCTCCCAACACCTGCTGCCTTTTTTCGCTCCAAACCCTTTCCAAATTGCAAAAAGACGCCAAAATAATCCCAGAGTAAGAAATACAGCGCATAAAGCTATTGCAGCTTCGTACGTTCATATAGGAACAGCTATAGGGCTCACAAACACAGGGACACTGCCATTAGCTATTCTCCCAACACCTGCTGCCTTTTTTCGCTCTAAACCCTTTCCAAATTGCAAAAAAGCACCAAAATAATCCCAGAGTAAGAAATACAGCGCATAAAGCTATTGCAGCTTCGTACGTTCATATAGGAACAGCTAGAGGGCTCACAAACACAGGGCCACTGCCATTAACGAGGCTCCGATCACCCGCTGGCTCATTTTCAATCCAAACCCTTTCCAAATTGCAAAAAAGTGCCAAAATAATCCCAGAGTAAGAAATACAGTGCATAAAGCTATTGCAGCTTCGTACGTTCATATAGGAACAGCTAGAGGGCTCACAAACACAGGGCCACTGCCATTAGCTATTCTCCCAACACCTGCTGCCTTTTTTCGCTCTAAACCCTTTCCAAATTGCAAAAAGACGCCAAAATAATCCCAGAGTAAGAAATACAGCGCATAAAGCTATTGCAGCTTCGTACGTTCATATAGGAACAGCTAGAGGGCTCACAAACACAGGGACACTGCCATTAATGAGGCTACGATCACCCGCTGGCTCATTTTCGCTCCAAACCCTTTCCAAATTGCAAAAAAGCTCCAAAATAATCCCAGAGTAAGAAATACAGTGCATAAAGCTATTGCAGCTTCGTATGTTCATATAGGAACAGCTATAGGGCTCACAAACACAGGGACACTGCCATTAGCTATTCTCCCAACACCTGCTGCCTTTTTTCGCTCTAAACCCTTTCCAAATTGCAAAAAAGCACCAAAATAATCCCAGAGTAAGAAATACAGCGCATAAAGCTATTGCAGCTTCGTACGTTCATATAGGAACAGCTAGAGGGCTCACAAACACAGGGCCACTGCCATTAGCTATTCTCCCAACACCTGCTGCCTTTTTTCGCTCTAAACCCTTTCCAAATTGCAAAAAGACGCCAAAATAATCCCAGAGTAAGAAATACAGCGCATAAAGCTATTGCAGCTTCGTACGTTCATATAGGAACAGCTAGAGGGCTCACAAACACAGGGACACTGCCATTAATGAGGCTACGATCACCCGCTAGCTCATTTTCGCTCCAAACCCTTTCCAAATTGCAAAAAAGTGCCAAAATAATCCCAGAGTAAGAAATACAGTGCATAAAGCTATTGCAGCTTCGTACGTTCATATAGGAACAGCTAGAGGGCTCACAAACACAGGGCCACTGCCATTAGCTATTCTCCCAACACCTGCTGCCTTTTTTCGCTCTAAACCCTTTCCAAATTGCAAAAAGACGCCAAAATAATCCCAGAGTAAGAAATACAGCGCATAAAGCTATTGCAGCTTCGTACGTTCATATAGGAACAGCTAGAGGGCTCACAAACACAGGGACACTGCCATTAATGAGGCTACGATCACCCGCTGGCTCATTTTCGCTCCAAACCCTTTCCAAATTGCAAAAAAGCTCCAAAATAATCCCAGAGTAAGAAATACAGTGCATAAAGCTATTGCAGCTTCGTATGTTCATATAGGAACAGCTAGAGGGCTCACAAACACAGGGACACTGCCATTAGCTATTCTCCCAACACCTGCTGCCTTTTTTCGCTCTAAAAACTTTCCAAATTGGAAAAAAGTGCCAAAATACCGCATCCCTCACTGGGGTTTTGTGGAGATAAATTTAATTTAAAACCTGTGAGGCACTTGGGTATAGTAGTGAGGAGCAGCACAGAAAAGCTTATGAGGAAATTAATAATTCTGACTTCTGAGCAGGGTCTGAACGATGCACTGTAAATAAGGCTTAGGGCCACATATCAAACATTGAGGATAAAACAACATCTTTAAGAGCTGCTCATTAATTGACTACTGTCCATCTTGTATACCGAATAAGGAAGTAGTCTTCTGGAAAAATATTAATGTGTCCTTATAGCTGAAGACTGCACCATAACGCATATGTATAAGAGAAGCTGAATTTAGGTTGCAATGCCAGCCTTAATGTTAACACCCTCTTCTCTCAACTGCTTGCTTTTGCATTCTTAATAATGTTCTCTCCATGCAGTTTGTACGTGTAACATTTATATACAAAGAATGAATTACGATCTCATTGTGAATCTCTGATTTCCGTGCACAAGCGGTAATGAACAAACCTTGGTTAAAAAAATTCCATTAGAAAAATAAAACACCAGGCTTGCCTAGGCTTGGTAAATTCAGCAGGGCTTCTACTGAATTTTCTCTTCAATTCCTTGAAATGGTCCAAGTGCTGCTTCTGTTAACACTTACTATGTATTACCATAAGAGACCTGGGAAGGGAAAGTATATCAGGGGACCGTCCTTTCAATTTTTATCAATGGCATGCAATTTTAATTCTCAACAATTACAGCAGCTGACACGTTCCCCTTGCTAGTTCCTGTGAAAATAAATGAGGCAGAAATTAAGCTAGAAGGGCACATGGGGATCAAGGAGAAGTAGCATCACCCCAACATGCTCTCCAGTGCCACCTTCCTCTTCCAAAAAAAAAAAAAAAGCCCCTCTGCACCTTGTAGAAGCAGGCGATGGCCGATCTTGTGAGGGTTTATATGCAAGTCCTTTGCCAGGGATAACCACCTCCTTCTCCGGACTGCATACACACGCTTTCAAGGCAACAGATACCATTGTGACAGCCCTCTGACAGCACAGCTTTTACAGAAAGAGCCCTAAACAAAGAGCCCTGCCATCTGACCCAAGTTTCCAGTCCTGATTTTATTTCGATGACGTGTCAGTTCCTCATTAAAAGCAAGAAGAGTTACACTTAGCAATAGAAGATCAGAACCAGATCCTGCAAGTTTCAGCTCAAGGAGTTTCCTAGAACTCAAGTACTAAAACAGTTTAATGTATTCAAGTCATAATGAAAATTTTGAATACTAAATCACTGGAAAGTGATCACATTATATACACTATACACGGTATACACAGTAAATACTGATCAGTTGAAAAAATAATTCTGAAACTAATTTCATCTGTGTAGAATTATCAATGGTCTTAAAAATCAACCAAGATAAGTAAAATCTATTATATTCCAGCTAAAATATCTGTCTTCAGAGAGTACTTAGATGACATGGTTTGTTCAAATCGACATCAAATTCACCATGCTTTGTCAACAGATCCTACCTATTTATAACAATTCCTATAGTAATATGAAGCCAGAAGATGTTATACCTAGAATATTCCCTCTTCTCAAAAGGGCAACAGAAAGCCAACATCTTTTAAATATTTAATTAGGAATAAAATCAAATTTACATAGTGATATGCCACGTTTCAGCTAGTGATGAAGACAAACATCTCTGCATATTATCAGTACTTGAAAGGGTAGTCGTTTCTATTTCACTTTGCGCACAGACTGTCTCCAGAGATTTTCACACCTTTGAGCATCATTTCAGATGCTTCTTTTAGTTTTTTATTTAACTAGTTCATTGTTGATATAAGTTGGGACATTACAGTTTCAACAGTAAGATATTTGGTACTTGATCAAAGTTTGAGATATGACCTAAAATAATTGTATTTGCCTTTAGCAAACATTTTATTTGAGTTTTGAACAAA
The DNA here is from genome assembly GCA_031468815.1 of Morus bassanus. Classification (NCBI taxonomy): domain Eukaryota; kingdom Metazoa; phylum Chordata; class Aves; order Suliformes; family Sulidae; genus Morus; species Morus bassanus. Next base: position 63,049 of record JAVHSO010000109.1, on the reverse strand, counting down.
ACTGCTGATGGAAGGTGATGAAAATAACTCCAGCTGAAATGCACTGACAGATGTGCTATCTAGCAAGGGATTTCCCTGGAAACTTTCTAATTTCTTTCACTAATTTAGAAGAAGTTTATTTAAAATCTGCTAGAATGTACTGAAGTACAGGGTCACGTAATATCCGGTCATGGGAAAAAAGGGAAAATGTAGCTGAGAAGCCTAAGCTCTAGCATCTTGAAATTGTAAAAATTTATCCGGGAACCAGAAGTCTTTTAAACAATCTAACATTTTCTACCAAAAAGAAAAAAAATTAAACCTTATAATTTAATCACAGAATTAATAAAATGGACATGCATTTCTCACTTTATGAGCTTTTGGAAAAAAGGAGATGGAAAAAAGTACATAGCAAGTTTTCTCATTTTTCCTCTCTATTGAAGAAGTACTTAATTGCCAAGAAATCAAATATCAGTAAACAGCAACAAATACACAAGCACACAAACACTGCATAAAAAAGCACTACGGAAATCTTAACATATTTCAAGGTTATGATTTGTAGAAACTTTAAAAGTTCACACTCAGACGTTATCGCCTGCCAGGAAATTTGCCATTTCTAAAGTCAAATTGGTATGAAAGTAAAGAATTTCATAATTAATCATAAAAACCAAAATGACAACATGGCCAAAACAAACAAACAAAAAAACACCTTACCTTCAAACTTCAGTTGGCTAACAATTTTCTTTTTTCAACAGCAATATAACCAGCTAAACGGTGCATTTCCCTTTCCCCTCAGCATTAGAAGATCAGCAAGTCAAAGGTGCAGAGAGAAGTAGTAGCTATTTTTATTAGAACTCCTATGCAATCTAGAAATGTTGGCTGGAAGGGATCTCTGCAAATGTTGCCTCCAACCTTGGGACAAAGGTGTAACTATTCCAAACGCTACATCATTTCAACCCTGACTTTGGCCAGCTGAATCTCCAAGGATGGACATTCCACAACCAGTCCCAGCAATCTGTTCTTCAATATGGAAAAAAAAAATGTAGATTATGAATGAACATTGAAGAACAAATCATTAGGTTTCCACCAATAACATCGCAAGCCTTATGGTGCAGCAGGCTCTTCCATTAGATAAGTATTACTCCCTCAACTTGTCAGATGGCATATTGCCACAGACTGGCTTCCTAATAATCACTAGAAACATGAAAGGTGGTATTTTTCCCATCCTCTTCCCATCTCTTTCCCCTGCTTCCTTGAATGATTAGCACAAGCAAAATGATCCACATCCCCTTTGCTGAAAGTACTTACAAGTGCACTGAAGAAAGCTCCTTTCCTATTGTTGTACTCCAATTCTCCCAACCTGCTTCCTACAGTGATATCGGAAAAACCTTTCTCTGCAGTAGAAATAGGTAAACTAGCTCATATTTTGCTATTTGATTAGACAAGATGTTTGTACACATGTCTATGTATCAACAGATGTGAATTTCCAGACATACATAATTTTCTCTCCTACATCAGTTAAATCTTCAAAAATTTAAAATTTCAGAAATTAATGCAGTTTAATATGTGATCACTTCCAAGGAAAGATTTTCTTTGACAGTAAGTTTTAACAACTAATCTTATTCCTGTGCTCCCTGAAGTAATTGCACTAACAATCTAACCTCGGTTAATGCAGGCTATTTAGTAATAATCTTGATAATTGATTATTAATTTAATATACACTCATTAACTTCGCATTGCACAAATTGAGCAAAGCTCCCACCCTCTAGCAATCCAACATGCTCTCTTTACACTCCCCTTTGACCTGTTCAATAGCCCTTGAATGAGGGATATAGGAGTTCACTTTCCAGTATGTCATGGTTTTAGCTGGGATAGTTGATTTTCTTCACTGTAGCTAGCATAGTGCTGTGTTTTAGACTTGGTATGTAAATAATGTTGATAACACCCTGGTGTTTTAGTTGTTGCTGGGTAGTGTTTACACTAGTCAAGGACTTTCTAGCTTCTCATGCTCTGCCAGGTGCACAAGAAGCTGGGAGGGGAGGGGATACAACCAGGAGAGCTGATTCGAATTGGCCAAAGGGTATTCCATATCATGTGACGTCACGCCCAGTATATTAACTGGGGGGAATTGGCCGGGGGAGGCAGCGATCGTGGCTCAGGGACCGGCAGCGTCGGTCGGCGGGTGGTGAGCGGTTGCAGCACTTGTTTAGTTTTGGGGGTTTTTTTTGTTTTTTTTTTCCCTCTTCTTCCAGTGTTTCATCTCTCTCGCTCATTATTTTCCTTTTCATTATATTAGTATTATTGCTGTTTTATTCTAATTATTAAACTGTTCTTATCTCAACCCACGAGTTTCCTTACTTTGGCCCTTCCGATTCTCTCCCCCATCCCACAAGGGTGGGGGAGTGAGCGAGCGGCTGTGTGGTGCTTAGTTGCTGACCGGGGCTAAACCGCAACACGTAGTTAAATACTTATCCAGATACAAAACTGAGCGTATCAGTTAATCACAGGTTAATAATCCAAGAGTGTGGCAGAACCCAGGAAAAAGCAATTCCTAGCAGGCAAAAAATATCATTACAGGCATTTGAGAGATGATATAAAGTACTATGGACAATTCTGGTTTCTTTAAAAAAAAAAAAAAAGGAACGGAGACCTAAAAGAAAAAAAAAAACACCTGTGAAAGCAGGTTATGAAGATGTTTAAAAAACTAAGTGCCTGTCATTCCAAAGGACAGTAGAAGAACTTAAGAGAGCAAAACTAAGACAGAGGAAATATGATTGCTGTGTATAATTTTAACAGAAGTTCCTCTAGGGACAGAGGACTACTTAAGCTCACAGGCAAGGCTGGCAGAAAACCAAACATACATAAAGCAGACATCAATGAATTCAGTTTTCAGTAAGATTTGAACTGAAAACCCAAGCCCTGAAATAGCAGTTTGTAAACAGTGTCCATTCAAAAATCGCAAGCAAATGCAGAAAGCGTAGAATAAAACATGCCTGTCAGCAGATCACTGATATTTCATGTCTTCTGAGGAAGGTATTTCCTCCACCCTTAGAGCATATCTGTAGCATGACCATAAGGCGACATGTAAGAGTAAAGATAGGCAAGTACAAAAAAACCCCATTTAAAACAGTACACAGAAGCAGTATGACATTTTAATATAGTATGCACAAAGCAAGAGTCGCTGACACTTAGCCAAGTTTTTGAACACTATTTAAAAATTAGGTCAAATGTTTACTTTATCATAGAGAGATGTAATTTTAAGAATTTTTAAGACATTTTAAGAACAAGCGTTTGAGGATTTGCAAACATACACTGTTCTTACATTCATTTTCCCCTCTCGCTGAACACAGTAAGAAAAAAATATCTGCTTTAGTAGGAACAAAAGAATTCTGAAGCCTATAGTAAGATAACAGAAAGAAATTATGGCAGTTTTTAACAGCACTTCAGTTGCTCTGCATGCTAGCTTTACGTAATTTTTAGTTCACAGCCTTCCTCAGACAACAGGTCGCTTATTCTTCTCTTAACTGTCATTTAAGTTTCATGTTGGTTTCCCATGACTATATATGCTGGAAAACACATCCCACTGCTGTTACACTTTGCAAACCTTTCAGAAAACAATGTCACTTTGGGCTTCACAGGGACAATTAAGCCATGGACAGACAGGCAGGGACACTAGGACTGCTTCACTTTGGCTGTATCCAACTTTCCTCAGTATCTTAACTCAACTGAGCGTTATAAAAATATTCGTAAGCGTGGAAGAAAAGTTAATTACAAATGGAGGCACTTCCAATGCTAAGAAAATTGATAGAGAGGACAAGTTAAATCTACCAAAAGTCACAACAGAAGGTGATCGTTTTGGTTCACAAGACGACACATAAACCCACCCAGCCCATACATAAAAGATGCTCTAGCAATCCCAAAGCAAAGACACCAGTGTCCTGGGATTGGCTGGCAGTCACTGAGACACCAGTGTTTGGGACTGACTGGCAATCCCAAAGCGAAGACACCAGTGGCCAATTCAGACATTGGCTGTGCCCAAATTCATTACACGGGAAGCACCTTCCGAATACATCCTCCTGCACACGCTCTCAGACAGCCGCAAGCACCTGTTTCCCAAAAACGCAGGTTAAACAGCTTGGCTGCGAAGTACACAGGCCCGCACCTTACCTAAATCCGTAGACAGGACCTACCAGCGCAGGCAGAGGAGACCCTACCTCTCAAATGGCAATGGAATGTTAGCGGAGGTTGCTAAGCTAATGTTCTGCAGTCCGAGCCATGTGACCCTGGTGGAACTCTACTGTGGAAGGCACCTGCAGCCCCACAGTTATCACAAGGACTTACAGTATACGTAGGGGCACGTAGGGAAGGCTCAGCCTAACCACTGAGTACATTTAGCTCTTGCTGCCAGGAATAACAACACCTTTTCTGTTGTCAAAAGAAGGAGAAAGTCCCCAGCCAATATTATGCCATACCACAAAGGCTTGCTAATAAGGCTCATTTCAGGAGCTTTGCAAGGTGATGAAAAAAACCCACTTACTTTGTTTTAAGTTTGTCAAACAACACAGATTGATTTGTAGTGGTGTAACGGCTCTGTCGAAGTCTGCAGCTTCAGCGGACCTCCAAATCCCCATTTTCTTTGTGGACTTGTTCTGCAGCCTTTGCATCAGCGCTGGTCTTCAGTGTTCTGGGGACTAAAATGCATTAATATAGAAAATATTCTGAGACAGAAAATATGTTATTCCCTTCATTTCACCGTTGCTCTAGTAAAAGGTAAAAAAATCTACAGTGGATTGATTTTTTCTTTAAACGCTGAATTACAAGCTATTGTCATGACCACAGTATTCAATTACTTACGTTTACCTACTTAAAAGCATGACTTGCATTAGCACCTTTTTAATAGACTAGCAAGCCAATCTGAGAAAAACAAACATGCAACTTTTGTTCCATGCAGGAGGCAAGTTTATTCCAGACTGTCCCTGAAGGTGTCCTGGCCCTGGCCCCAGCCCCACAGGTGCCCTGTCCCTATTCCTGTCCCCAGTGTCACCCCTACTCCTACCCTGTCCCCATCCCTCTCCCTACAGATGCCCTGTCCCCACTGGAGCCCTGTGCCCAGCCCGGTCCCTCCCTGTCCCCCTTGCTGCACCCGGTGTCCCCACTCAGTCCCTACCCAGCAGGTCCCCTGCCCGCTTCATCCGGTGCAGCCTCAACCACTCGCTGGTGCTGGCGCAGGACAGCACCCTGCTGGGCTGTGCCTGCGGGGCTGGCGGCCGCCTGCCGGGGTGGCCCCACAGCAGCGTCAACTTTGTCCGCCTCCGCGTCACAGTGAGACTGGGGGACACTGGGGACCCCACTGGCACCACAGGGACACCCCCGGGCAGCCCCTTCGCCCCTTTGCCTCCCCTTGCCCAGGTCCCCCACTCAGTCAGTGGCCTCAGCACCTCCCACCATTGCCTCCTCCTCCGCTGCGGCCATGGCGTTGGTGGGCACAGTGGGGCCGGGAGCAGCGGCCATGTCGCTGGTGCTGGTGGAGGCGCCAGATGTGTCTGGGGCATCCACAGTCAGGCCCACCCTCTGTCCGCAGCTCTCCCTGGGCCACTGCCATGAGGATTACAAGGGCATCTTTCCTCTTTCCAAAATGGGATGCCTACCTCTTGCTAGGGGACTGGGAGAGGGAGGATGAATCCTGGGGACAGAGCCCAGAGGTGCAGTTTCTGCACAACTCCAGCCTTATCCTTTTTCCTTTGCTCCAACTTTTTAATGCCAGCTCAGTGGTTTGTGCTTCCTGCATTGCTCAGTGGGCATCCCATGTTTACTGCATCATGTCACATGGGAGAGCCCCTCTTCTCTACCTCTTGTTAGGGGGAGCAGCGCTTGCACAGCGTCAAGGGCTTTTCTGCTCCTCACACTGCCCCGACAGCGAGCAGGCTGGGGCTGCACAAGGAGTTGGGAGGGGATCCAGCCGGGACAGCTGAGCCCAGCTGACCAAAGGCATATCCCACAACACAGGACATCATGCTCGGCCATAAAACTAAGGAGTGGAGGCTGGCAGGGGCTGCCCTTGCTCGGGGACGGGCTGGGCATCCATTAGTTGCCAGTGAGCAGTTGCTTTCTGTGGAGGAGTGGCTAGCTAACAGAGGCCACGACGTGTATATGAGCAACCCAAGCTGTCTCAAGGAGTATTGAGCGCCCGCCGTCCTTGAGGCAACCTTGAGAGCAGGGGGGAGGAGGCTCTGGGTTTTGGCGGGCTGGCGAGCAGGAACTTGAGGGGTGGGTCTGGGCGGTCCGAGGCGCGTGGTCGGCAACGTCGAACGAATCGGAATGTCCTAAGGGGCGCGTGAACCGAAGCTCACCACCAATCAGATTGTTTGTTTAAGCGCGTGATCGTTTGTAGCTCTATATATTCTGTAACGACGGTTAATAAAGTGAGGCTGATGCTTGTACTCATATTGAGATTGTCGTCAGTAACTCTGGACCGCCGCCCCGACTCCGACATCTGGTCGCAGAGGATGGTTGATTTCTGAACCTCGAGACTGCGGTAAGAGCAGCGAGAGAGGGGGAGTTGGGAGAAAAGGCGGCTGGGAGAGTACTACCGATACAGGGTAGATACAGAGCGCCTGGCCAGCGCCTCCCAGGGGGACGGCTGCTATCATGGAAGGGGAAGCAGCCGCTATGTTGCTCACAAGCATACTCTCTAAGAGAGGGATCGAGACAACGGTGAAACAGCTGACCAAGCTAATAAAGCTGGGACAGTGGATGGGACATTTTAAGGACACTCACACGTTGTTTTCCGTGCTGGAATGGCGAGAGTTGGGCGATACGATGTGGCGAAAGACCATTGAAGGCGATGAGAAGGTGGAAAAGGAAGTAAAATCGGTGCGTGAGCTCTGGAAAGATGTTCTAGAGACGCTAAAAGCTATGAAAGCAGAAAGAGAGGTCGCGTGCGCAGCTGCGCAGATGCTTGTGCCTACGCCGGAAAAAACGAAGAGTGCGGAACCGAAGCATGGGTTAGTTGCTCGGTTGTTTGGACCCCCTCCTCTCGCTTGTCGAGGGGTGGCGGTGACCCCCTGTAAAGATGCCATCGAACGGAGGGGAAGAGTGGAAGGAGAGACATTTTCAAGGGAAGCTGGCGGGGTCTCTCCCCCGAATGTTCCAGCTCCGGCTCCCTTGCAAGGAGGGGCAGAAGTGGTAAGGGCGGAAATGACTCGGGCGGGTGAAAAGGAGGAGGGCTGCCGGTCAGCGCCTCCCTGTTCTCCGCCGGTAAAGCAAGAGGAAGAAAAGGCAGCGCCCTTCGCACCGCCTCTCTACCCTCCCCTACCGCCATCCGACACCTCCTCTGCGTTGTCAACACCCCCAGCTGGAGAGGCAGAAAAGAGATCTACCGGAGAGACGAAAAAACTCCTCAAGGAGGTGGTTCGAGAGCTAAAGAATTTGACGATGACGCTTCAGCAAGAGACTCCGGTTAAGAAGCGAGCTGGGACGGAGGACTGTACCCCCCCCTGTCTTTCTGGGCCTCTAGCGGTAACTCGACCTGGCCGTTGGAGTGGTATTGTTAGAGACGCCCTCTTAGATGGGCAGTGGGAGGTGGCCTCGGGTCTTGGTCCGTTGGCTTGCCCCGTTGTACCAACACAGGGAGGGCAAAAATGGGAACTCCATGATTGGAAAATTTTACAGCAGGCAAAAAATACTGTTTCTCAGTATGGGGTAAAATCCGAAGCCGCACGGCAAATTGTAATTTGGCTTTTCAATGCAGACGTACTCTGTCCTTATGACTGCCAAGCGTTAATGCGATTATTGTTAACTCCTACCCAATTTTTGTTGTGGGGATCCTCTTGGTCTCAACGAGCAGCTGCCGCCGTTGCCCAACACCAACAATTGGGAGACCCTCTCTATGGGATAACGGTTGAGATGTTGGTGGGAGGAGGTCAATTTGCTGATCACCATGTTCAAACGACCTTTCCAACCAATATATTGCAGCTCTCTGCAAAAATTGCTTTAGAAGCCTTTTTAAGCCTGCCAGGGTCGTCAGCCCCTTCCTTTAGCACTCTAACTCAAGGAGCAACAGAAAAATACAATCATTTTGTTGATAGGCTTTGGGATGCAGTAATGAATCACCCAGATCTGGGGGGCGAGAGTAAACAGCAGATGTTTCGGATTTTGGCCTTTGATAATGCCAATAAGGCCACTAAAAGTATCTTGGCAAGCTTACCTAAGGGTGAAATGCTATCCCGAGTAGAAAGGGCGGGAGCGCAGCGTCAAAATGAAACTATGCAACCCATGGGAGCTCTGCAACCAGGTATCCCATCACCAAATATGATACCACAGGAGTGGCATATCCTTATAGTAGATTTAAAAGATTGTTTTTTCACCATCCCTTTGCATGAGCAAGATTGCTGCCGATTTGCATTTTCAGTGCCCACTATCAATAAGGCAGAGCCAGCAAAGAGATATGAATGGGTTGTCTTGCCGCAAGGCATGAAAAACTCTCCCACTTTGTGCCAGTTATTTGTTGCCTGGGCTCTACAGCCAATAAGATTGGCGTGGCCAAAAACGATAATTTATCATTACATGGATGATATTCTCTGTGCACAGCAAGCCCCATGGTCCGAGGCCCATATCGAAGAATTGTCTAAGGCACTGGGCATTAAAGGTTTACAAATTGCCCCTGAAAAAATTCAAAGGGCCGCACCTTGGAAATATCTTGGGTGGATTATTGATCAAGCAAAAATTCGGCCCCAAAAAATACAACTAACTACTGAACTGGCGAATCTGAAAGATTTGCAGACCCTTCTTGGAGAGATTCAATGGATTCGAAATTGCGTTGGAATTACAAATACGGACCTTCAACCGTTGGTACGTAGTTTACGGGGTACCCACCCTGCAAACCGCGTCGATATAGGGCCAGAACAGCTCCAAGCCATCTCCAAAATATGTGACAAGCTAACAAGGGCTTGGACTAGTCGGCGTATTTTAGAAATGCCAGTGTCATTGCTAATTTGCAATGCCACTGATTCCCCTTTCGCTGTGATTTGTCAATGGCAAAAAGAAATGGGGGAAGATTCCCCTTCCTTATCTAGCAATGCCACTGACAAGCACAGCAAAGAGGAAAGCAGGGAACAGAAAAATAAAAAGGCAACAAATAAGGCACCAGAGTTTATCATATTAGAATGGGTCTTTTCAAAAATACAGCCACGAAAAAGCGTACTAACACGACCAGAAGCAGTGGCTGAGTTAATTCAAAAGGGGAGAACGAGAATAATGGAGATAACGGGACGTGAACCACACGATATAAGCATACCTGTCACTGCAGCGGACCTGGAATGGTGGTTGCGCCATGTCATAGCATTGCAAGAAGCATTGCTAGGTTATGAAGGGACGGTGCATTCCAGGAAACCAGCAGGCCGATTACTGCAGGTACTGAAAAATAACACCTGGATGGAACGGCCTAAGGTGGTAGAAAAGCCTATTGCGAACGGAATAACAGTCTTTACAGATGCGGGAAGAAAAATAAGCGTGCGGTGTGCGTCTGGCAGGAGGGAACGTGCTGGAACAAGCATTTTGTACAATGCGAAACAGGAGACAGTTTACAGACACTCGAACTAAAAGCTGTAGCCTGGGCGCTGTCGAATTGGCTAACGGTGCCGTTAAATGTGGTCACAGACTCATTATATGTAGCAGGATTAGTGCCAAGACTACAAGACGCGCTGGTAAAAGAGATACAGAATCCACAATTAGGAAAGCTGTTCTAAGCGATTCGGGGTCTGTTGACGCAGCGAACCGAACTGTGTTGTATCATTCACATAAGGAGTCACAAGTTTGAAATAGGGTTAGGAGAAGGAAACCAGTTAGCTGATTCCCTGGTGAGCGCTGCCTGTCCTTTGCCTCCGTTGGATAAATTTGCTCAGGCTCGGCAGGGACATGAGACATTCCATACGAATGCGAGGAGTTTAAGGTGCCAGTATGAAATCTCCGAGGCTGAAGCGTGTTCTATTGTACAGGCATGCCCGCGATGTGGAGGACAAGGGCCGGGGATTGGCATGGGGGTAAATCCCCGGGGCCTCAAGGCCCTAGAAGTCTGGCAAATGGATGTTACATATGTGCCCGAATTTGGGAAGCTTAAATATGTCCACGTGTCAATTGATACTTTCTCTAAATGTCTATGGGCCACGGCACTGCCTGGGGAGAAAGCTCAGCATGTGTGTAAGCATCTTTTGGCCTGTTTTGCTGTTATGGGTGTACCTGAACAAGTAAAGACGGATAATGGCCCTTCATATACTAGTGAGAAAGTTCGAAAATTTATGCAAATGTGGGGTATTAAACACGTAACTGGAATCCCATATTCTCCTACAGGACAAGGGGTTATAGAAAGAGCCCATCAGGTGATCAAAGATTATCTGGCAAAACAAAAGGATGTGGAAAAAGATCCCCAAATGAGATTGTTGAAGGTTTTGTTTACTTTAAATTATCTCAGTATTATGGGAGATAGGGGAGAGCCCGCAATAGTTATTCACAACCGTCAACTTGCACTGAGCGATCACACAACTCTGCCAAGGCTAAGAGTAAATTATCGTGACCCGCGTACCGGGGAATGGAAGGGACCTGTGTCGGTCATATTTAATGGGAGAGGATATATGTGTGTCTCCACAGGTGAGGGACCAATATGGGTACCTAGTCGTGCAGTGAGACCAGCGCTGGGAAGGTGATGTCGGAATCAACCGGCGTGAACACAGAGTGTCCAGATTGTAAGCAATGTCATCCCTGGGTTCTTGTTGAATGTCAAGATTGTGATCAACGTTCTTGGATAAATTCGTCCATCTGTGTATGTAAGTGGTGTGAACTGTGCGTTAGGCAACAGGGGCAGACTGTAAGACTTTTACGGGTCACTGGCCACGTAGCCCCTGACTCCGAGTTAGAAGTACTTTGGGGAATAGCGTGGCGACGACTTGTGTTAAGGGAAAAATTCAACAACCCAACAGTACTAAAAATAGAGTGCCAAAGAGACTGTTTAGTCCCTATAAACTGGAAAGTAGCCCCTGAACGGTGGGAACAAACTAAGAGAAAATGTCAAAAGAGGCTTGCCTGGAAAATGAAACAAAAGAAGTGATGACGCTCACATTCTTGACTATTATGTTAATTACCATAAGCGAAGGAATACATAGAATTGACCCTAGAGAGAATATGTGGGTTGCATGGGCAAATTACTCAGGGCAAAGTGCGTTTTGCTTATCCATGAGTCGGCCAGAAAACCCTTTTCAGACGTGTCTGATTGGGATACCCGTTGTAATAGAGGATGTAATTAACGAGTATGCAAATTGGTGGAACGGAACCATAAAATACACCGGTCCCTACACTCAGTCCGGGGAATCAAATACACGACCTGTGTGTAACAATTCAGCCATTCAAAAGGGGTTTATAAAAGGTCTAAACCATACCTCCCCAATTCCCTTGCAAGAAATAGATCTAATGACTAGTGTTCAACCATGGTTTGCTGAGGTTACTTGGAGTGACAATAGGACACTTCCTTTTAATGGATCTGGAGTTATTTCCTTTGGGGAGCCAGGGTATAATAACCCGCATAACGCGAAGTTAATTCTGTGGCAAAACGTCAGTGGATACGACCAAGTCTGGCAAAAAGACGATCTCACTTGTCATGAATTGGTCAATACGAGTGGAGGCCACTTACTTCCCCCTGGTTTGTTTCTAATTTGTGGGGAACGTGCCTGGCCCGGCATTCCCCTGAATCCAGTGGGTGGACCTTGTTATATAGGAAAGCTCACTATGTTTACCCCAAGCGCCAGAGACCTTATCGGGCACCTAAACAGAACCTTTTCGAAACGACAAAAAAGGTCTGTATCGTGGTTTGGTGCAAACTGTCAGGATGAAGTTAAAATATGGGGCACAGGTACTCAGGCCCTAGTTTCGTTGTTATTTCCTCAACTAGCTTCTAAGCGAAATGCACAAAATATAAAGAATCTAGCCTGTTGGGCAGAAATACAATTTAATTTAACATCAGAAATGATATCTGGTCTCCTGACCGATTTAGACAGTGTCCGACACGCGGTTTTACAAGACCGCGCCGCCATTGACTTTCTGCTTCTGGCACACGGACATGGATGTGAGGACTTTGAGGGAATGTGTTGTTTTAACCTCTCTGATCACTCCAGTTCCATACATGAAAAACTAAAACAGTTACAAGACAACTTCAATAAAATCAGGGCTTGATGCATGGCTAAAAGGGTTAGGCGTAACGGGATGGTTAATGGATGTTGTAAAAGCTCTTTTCATGTTAATCTTAGTTGGAGTATTAATTTTGCTCGTGTTAAGCTGTGTTTTTGGATGTGTGAAATCACTTGTAAACCGCCTTTTGACCCATGCTTGGCTTGCTCAAGAAGAAGAGAAGGGAACTGTGGAGGAGTGGCTAGCTAACAGAGGCCACGACGTGTATATGAGCAACCCAAGCTGTCTCAAGGAGTATTGAGCGCCCGCCGTCCTTGAGGCAACCTTGAGAGCAGGGGGGAGGAGGCTCTGGGTTTTGGCGGGCTGGCGAGCAGGAACTTGAGGGGTGGGTCTGGGCGGTCCGAGGCACGTGGTCGGCAACGTCGAACGAATCGGAATGTCCTAAGGGGCGCGTGAACCGAAGCTCACCACCAATCAGATTGTTTGTTTAAGCGCGTGATCATTTGTAGCTCTATATATTCTGTAACGACGGTTAATAAAGTGAGGCTGATGCTTGTACTCATATTGAGATTGTCATCAGTAACTCCGGACCGCCGCCCCGACTCCGACAGCTTTCTTTTGCATCACTTGCTTGTCTTGATTTTATTTTCTTCTCTCTTTGTTGGTGGGGTTTTTTCCTTACTGTTTGTTTTTAAATTATTATTCTGTCTTCATCTGAACCCGCAACTTCTCTCACCTTTACCCTTCTGATCCTCCCTCCCATCCCACTGCAGGGCAGGGAGCGAGCAGCTGGGTGGTGCTGAGCTGCCAGCCAGGGGTAAACCACGACAATCTGTGAGCAAAATAGCTGACAGGGGGAGTGCTCATCCTTCCTCCTCCGTCATGCTGTGGGCATCCACCGATTCACACTGCAGCACACGAAAGCCTCAGCAGTCCGGCTGCTGTTGTAGTTCCTTTGAAAACTTTTTGGGTGAGCTGAGGTATTCATGCTGTTCAGCGTGGCAGTTAATCTATACCACCACCAAGGGTGGTCAGAGGAGACCGGGCCCTTCCACATCTCCTGTGTCACGGCACTCAAGCACCAGGCCAGGGGTCTGCCGGGTGCGGTGGCACGCCCAGCACCCCAGGAGCTCCCATCAAGCTCGTGCCCAAGGCTTGCAGGGCCCCAGGTCCCTCCAATGTCTCTTCCTTGGCCTCCTTCAAGGTCTGAGCATCTGCTGGGGACTCTCCCAGAGCCAGCTGAGCCAGGGCGCAGGGGAAGGCTCCCCACAGCACTCACTAACTGCCAGCACATCCCCTGCACTGTCAGAGCCCGCAGGGAAGGACGCCTGCCCGCTGCCCCACGACGCTTCCTCACACCCAGACGGACCCTGGGCACAGGCCCACCGGCGCTCCCCAGGAAGGGGCACAGGAACATCACAGAGCTTCGCTTCCCCAACGGCAAGACCAAGACCGACCTGTGGCCCGGAGGAGCGAGTAGTTCTGGACGTTGGGTCCACCATCAGGCCCAGTTCTTCCTTCTGCTCTTGGATTTTCTTCATGAGGTCACGAGGCGAACCGCTCTCTGCCGGATGAAGGTTCTGACCACAGCTCTGGGGGAACAGCAGGCATTAAACGTGGGCGTGCTGTGATGGGTCTGTGATGGAGGGAGGAGGTCCGTGCTGCAGAACCTCCCAAAGATCACCCCTTCAAAGAGAAAGATGCAGGCAGCGAGCAAAGGCAGATGCAGACTGACACACAGGTCACGCTGAGCCAAACCAGAATGCGCTCAGGCCCTCACTGCTTTGGGACTGTTCAGCTGAGGCTTTCCAGGACTGACCGATGACTTGAGACCGGGGCCATGCACTGCAGCGTGACAAACATGCCCAGAAACAGCCAAGGCTATAGCAGAGGCCTGCAGCCCAAATGGAGGTGAACAAACAGTACTGCCCCCTCCCCAGCCCGGGGACCCTCACCTGCCCCGGCCCCACACCTCAGGCTGCTACCGCTGTCCCAGGAACAGCATCCCCACCCCACGCTGCTACCATCGCCCCCAGTACCTGCATCCCCCACCCCACTATGAGCAACCCCCACAAGTACCTCCTGGGCACCCCTGCAAGGGGACACCCCAAGGGCTCGCTCATGAAAATCTCATGCCCTAACTATTGCACCAATTCCTCTGGAGAGGATGAAATTGGATCAAGTTCCTTAAGACAGACAGAGAGGCAGACAGAGGTCCATCTAGTTGACATTGTGTACTGCACAGCCATGGTTCAGTCAGCACGACTGAAGGATCCCGGCTCATTGCAAGGACAAGGACAGCCCATACCCTGAAAAAGAAAGGACACCCCTGCACTACCCAGATCATGCCAGCATCCCAGCCCCTCCGACACCTCTGCTCAACCCTCCCCCTAGCTGGCATCAGAGATAAGGAACTGCAGCAAGACCGACTCCAGCAACGCCTAGTTCAAGAAAGATGCAGACGGATGACGACACCACAGAATTCGAGGCGCTTTACAGAACAGCAGTGCGCACGCATGTGGGGTGTGTGTCTGCATTAAGTAGCGACTGGTCAAATTGTGTTGGACCTGAATGCTTGAACAGTATAAGAACCATGTGTAAGACCGCATTCAGGGTGCCCCAGTTTGAGCGGGACAGCTCGTGCGCACAAATGCAAGAATTCCTCTTGCAATGCTATACTTTGCGTCCCAGCCTCTCTCCTCAGTCGGCATGGCCAGTTGCCAGATTTTCCTGACAGCTCCCCAGCATGGCCACATGGTACCGGTACCAGCACCGGTTCTACCACAGTTGGGGGAGGCATTTCTCTCCACCCCGGGTCAGAGGAGGAGGACAAAAACAACCCAAAAGCGCATCAAACCCCCCGCCCCTCCATCCCCACCACCGGGGCGGGACAGGTCAGCACACACATGTCGGCATCACAGGGCCACCAGTGCTGGCCCCGTCCCTTCCCCTTGGACAGGAAATTCACCTCCCCGCAAAAATCATGCTTGGGATGGGAGATCGTGAGGATGGGAAACTGTTGGGATAGGAAACCATCACAGGGCTGAGAAATCACTGTTGGGATGGGAAGCCATCATTGTTGGGATGGAAAACCATCATGGGGATGGGAAGTCAGCACTGAGGAGAGGAAATCATCAGCAGGATGGGAAATCATTGAGATAGGCACTTGTTGAGGCATGAAAAATCAAACCCTGTCAAGGCTGGCTGAGGCAGGTGCTGGCGGAATGATCGCCATGGGGACGGAACCCCGGAACACTGTTTGCCCCAAACAAACCCCACACTGACCAAAGGCCATGGCAGGTACAGCAGCAGGCTCCCGCTCCCCCTGGTGCTCCTGCCCTCCAGGTAACCCCCAACCGGCTCTGCCCACCAATACCTCACCCCAACACCCCTCTTTGCTTCCCCCAACAGAGAGATTCCCTCTCCGGCTGCCAATGGCTTCGGAGGTGCCCGGCATGAGCTTCACCACCTCAGCCATGCCGACACCAGTCAGTGCCTGCGTGCTGCCCTCTGTCCCGGGGCTGGCGGTGCCCAGTGAGCCTGCCCAGCCCCACACCGTCACCTACCAGCTGGCCCAGGACACCATCTGGCACGGGGTGCCAGCGCCCCTGGGGGCCCCGGGGCAGGTGGTGCAGCTCCCCACTGGGGTGCAGCTCCCCGCCATGACTGCTCCCTGCCCCCCTTCCTATGGCTGGGGACAGCAGGTGGTGATGGGGATGCTGGTGCCCCAACAGCCGATGTGGCTGGGGCCGCAGGCCGTGGTCCAGGGGGACCCCCTGTACCCCACGGGCTCCTGCCCACTGCGAGTCCCAGCCCGCCCCGGCACACCACCACCCTGCTGCCCTGCGGCTCAGCATTGGGTCCAGGAATGCCCTGTGTTCCACGCCCTGCCTGGCAGTGCCCAGAAGCTGTTGGGAGAGCTTTAAGAAGGATGCGGCACCCATCGAGGACAGCATCCCTGCTGCCAGCCCCCACCAGCCTGCCCTGGCTCCACTGACCGGCAGAACAACAATGAAGCCCAAAGGTGAGCTTTGAGGGGTAGCAGAGCCCACGGCTGGGTGCCCTGTGCCAAGGAAAGCTTGCATTACCCCGGGGGTTGGGTTGGCTTTGTTTGCTTTTTCAGCAGCAGAGATCACCCCAGCAGCCCCAGAGAAGCCCGTGGACCTGCCTGAGCAGGGGCCAGATGCCTTCGCTGAGGCCTTTCCTGATCTGGCAGAGGACACCACCGCCAGCCATGTGCTCGCCTGGCTTGACACCAAGGACAGAGAGGACACTGTCGCTAATGTGCCTGACAGTCCCAGCTTGACCGCCTTCCTCCACGAGCTCCCCGACCTGGCTGAGTATGTGGCAGAGGGTAGCTGCTCCAAGGACCGAGCAGCGGTGGCGGGGCTGGGGGACAGCAAGGAATCCCTTGACGATGATGCCAACTCTACCAACTTCCTCAATGGAATCCCTGACCTCTCCGAGTATGTGGTGGAGGGTGGCTACCATGATGAGCGAGTGGTAGCAGCAGGGCTGGGGGGACAGCAAGAACACTGTCCCTGTATGTCCTTGATTTCCCCAACAGCCTCGCCACTGCTGCTTTCCTCGATGAGGTCCATGGCTTCTCCATTTATGTGCCAGATGGCGACTGCCCCCAGGACGAAGCGGTGGTGGCGTGGGTAGGGGACACTGAGGACACCATCTTGATCACCAATGTCCCCAACTTGACCACCGAGGCCACCGATGAGCTCCCCGACCTCTCCGGATATGTGGCAGAGGGCAGCTGCCCCAAGGAGCGAGTGGTGGCGGTGGGGCTGGGGGATGGTGGGGACACTATACCCAATGTCCCTGACTTGACAACCTCCCTCAACAAGCTCCGACACCTCTTGGAGTACAGGGCAGAGGGCGGCTGCAATGTGGAGCAGTTGGCAGCAGTGATGCTGGTGGACAGCGAAAACATCCTCGCCAATGTCCCCGACAGCCTTGCCAGCACCGCCTCCTTCAGCAAAGTCCCTGACGTCCTGGAGTACGGGGCGGAAGGCGACTGGCGCGAGGACCGCCTGGCAGTGCTGATGCTGGGGGACGTCGACCCCTTCTCGGGGGTGCCGGCCTCCCCCTTGCAGGACCCCAAGGAGAGCCAGGGCGGGGTAGTGGCAGTCCTCCCCACCTGGCTGCCACAGAGTCCCTCACAGTCTTCTGAGGAGAGCTCTCCAGAGACTTCAGAGGAGACTTCAGGGGACAGTCCTGTGGAGAGTCCCCAGAAGGATCCCCTGAAGGCTCCTCCGGAGAGTGCCCTGCTCAGCCCCTTGCGTGTCCCGCTGCCGAGTCCCTTAGCCAGACCCCAGCTGCACCCCCAGCGTCATCTGCCCCGTAGGGCCCAACTGATGGAGGAGGCGATGCGGAGGCAGCCCCACATGGGTTTGACCCGCTTGACGCTGCCGCCGGGCGTCACCTCCTGCCAGGTGGGGCCCACATGGGGAGAGGCGGGCGGCAGGCAGGCCAAGCACCCCGCGCCAGCCAGCACCCCCCAGACACAAGAGACCTCTCCGTGGCACACCCAGGAAGAAGAAGATGGCGGTGAGCTGGGTGCCAAAAGACTCAAAAAGCCTGTGGGATGGAAATCTGGATGGGGACGGTGCAACGCAGGCGGCAGCAGGCAGCAGGCAGGAAGCAGCAAGCGGAGAACGTCCAACACCCACACTGTGCCCGCCAAGAGACCTAGAACCCGGGGGGACGCCAGGGAGCAAAGGCCCTTCACGCAGCGCAGGGGACAGGTTTAATGCAGCCGGCCACCGAAACACCACAGCACGGAGGCCTTGAACTGCTGCTCTGGGGCTCCGGCCCTCGCCCTGCCCCGGCCTGGCGACCATCGCCCACTCTGGTCCCACAGACCCCACGCTTGCAGCTACGGCTCCACGCTGCCCGGGGGCTGCGATATGTTCCACGGAAAACACACCGCTGATGGATGCCAGCACAACCAGTGTCAGGGTCCGGCCAGGCCCCGCAGCTCCCGGCACCACTGGGCCACACGCCGCTGCAGCACCCCGGGGCAGCCCCCGGCAGGCCCCAGGCCAGGAGGAAGCCGCGGAGCAGTGGGCACAGGGGCAAGGCGGGGCAGATGCGCTCACCGCTCCGGTGAGACACGGGAGCCCCCTCTGCCCACCATGACAGTGCCGGTCCCAGGCCCACCCGTCGCCTCTTCCGCTTCCACCGCCTTGGCCCTGCGCCCCCGCCGGCATCCCCACCGCAGGCTGGAACCGGCGTCCCCAGGAGCACCATCCCCACCCGCGGCTGAGGATGCCCTGCACCGACCTGAGGGCACGCTTGCTCAACTCCATCCAGAGTTTCCACTCGCTGGGGCACACAGTGAAGGTGGTGGGACCGGTGCACCAGCTGCCCGACCCAGAGCCCCAAGCCGGCCCCAGCATGCCCCCCCAGGGTCCCAATTCCCTGATGGCCGCCCCGAGACCCAGCGCAGCACCGGCTGCCTCCAGCCCCCTGCTGACAGCAAGGACGCAGCACCGGTGGCACCATCGAGCAGCAAGGCACACACCAGGGCTGCCGCCAAACCCCAGCAGCTGAGCTGGCTGCGCCTGTCACCCACAGGGGGCCAAACCCCACAGGAGGGACTGCTGCAGCAGCTGCACATGCCGCCGTACCCTCCTGCTGACTCCCTGCTATCCCTCAGCACTTGGGGGGGCCTCATGGCTGCACCCACCCCACTGGAGGAGCAGGAGCAGTCCGTGCCCATCACACCCGAGCAGTGGCCCCAGCGGGAGCACGTGAAGAAGCTCGGGAGCGGGCGGCCCTGCAGATGTCACTGGGACAGCTGCAGTTTTTGTGCAGAGGGAAATCGACATGGAGATAGCCAACGAGTGCGGCTACCCATACCCCACCGGTCCAGCA
Organism: Morus bassanus; assembly: GCA_031468815.1. NCBI lineage: Eukaryota > Metazoa > Chordata > Aves > Suliformes > Sulidae > Morus > Morus bassanus. The sequence goes on along the minus strand of JAVHSO010000109.1, from coordinate 44,011 downwards.
CCGTCCCCCGCTCTTGTGACTTGCCTTTTCCTCTCCAGCATTTGACTACTGACAGAGGAGTGCCGCAGTGACGGCCTTGTTCTACAGCTTACTTCCAGGTGCCCTGTGAGGTCTTTTGACCTATTGTGGTCAAGATAGTCTTATCCTGTTCTACCTCATTTGCCCATAGGAATAGTAAAGGTAGAAGCAGCTACCAGCAGCTTCGGCAAACAGTTTGGCAAGCTCTTCTGGCCTGCTTCCACAGTCAGAAGACCCAGTGGTGTTAGCAGAATGTCTCGTTGCCTTCTCTAGAAAGCCACTGAAAGAAGAATGGCCTCCCTGTCACTACTCATTACCAGCAACAACAGAGTCCTCAGAAAGCCCAGGATTCCTAGTCTTTCACTAGCAGGCCAGTAGCAGTGCGTACGACGGGATGTGGCACTTTTATGCACTTGGAGGCCATTCAAGCTGATTTCAGCTTCACCTGCGGCAGTGGTAGGCGCTGAAGCTTCTCCCCAGCCAAGCGCATTTATCCTCCTCTCCTACAGTTCTCCTCCCTCTTTGTCCCCGTACCTTCAGCTGGAAGGTTTCACCGCAATTCAGCACCACCCGGAAAGTGAACTGTCCCAGGGGTGTTCCCTGCTCCTCGTGCTCTTCCTTCAGGCCCTAGAGAAAGATGGGGCTGGAGAAAGCAAGAGCGCCTCGCACACCGTGGGAAGACTTAACTTCAGTCGGTGAAGCACTGCTTTATTTCAGCTACGTAGTCCAACGAAGATGAGCACCAGGAGAAGACAAGAAGCTGCACCTAGGTACCATGCCACACTTGCCTACTCAACGAGTCTAAGCTGCCACTCAGAAAAGGAGCAGATGTTCCCAGTGGGAGGGGGGTAACCTGAGCATCACAAATGCCCACGGGTATTGAAAGCCAAGAAGGTCTAGGATGGTGCACTGCACCAGCTCCCCTTCCCTGTGCCTCCTGGAGTTCCATCTTGCCCCAGAAGCTTCCTTTTGAACCGTACATTGGATAAAAGGGGAATACAACTCCAAGGAGCTTGCTGCTTCTGCGAGCCAGGAGGAAGCTGCAGGCCACTGGACTCTTTGACCCGTACTCACCCCCAGCTTAGAAATGCTGTGCAACCCCCGCCCCCCACTCCAGAGAAACCACTCACCTAGACAGCAAAGTCCTTTGGAGCTCTGGAGATACTGTCTCCAGGGAATGTTGTCCCTCAAACATTGCCCGTGGTGACTGGTCTGCGAATGATTGGCACAGACAGCTTGACGAAGACTTGTCCCTGACTTCCCAGCAAGGGCCACCAGTTTCCCAGGTGGTTTTCAGGCTGGAAGGAGAAGAAACTACATTCACATGGAGAAGGCTGCCCTGGCTCTCATTCCTCCTATGAGCACCAGAGGATTAAGAACTGATTTGGCCAATCAGCTCTGCTCTGAACCGCAGCCAGTGCCTTCAGTCAGACCCTGCGGGTACCAAACAGAGAAGTAGCCACGAGAATTCACGCCTCACAAGACCCCTTGAGCGGAGAAGCACTTGGATGGCAGGGAGCTGGGTGCACTACTTGTAGAAGCTCTCCAGACTCTCCCGGTTCGGAGCAACTTGCCAAGAACAAGCAAGGGACGGTGTGGCTGAAAAGGCACCTGCCCAGAGCAGGGGGCAACTAAGGGCCCACCTGGACGAGCCTTTCCTGGAAGGGGAAGCAATTGCTCCCCCTCATCCAGTCCCACCTCCTTCCACTGGCACCAGCCAACTCTTCCACTTGTGCAGGCAGCTCAGGGGCACTGCCAGGACAGCTTGCAAACACAGCATGGGGCCCTCCAGCAGGGCAGGCTCTCAGCGCCTGCTTGTGCTCACTAAGAGCCCCGGCAAGCTCACGCCCTACACCTCTGCAGGCACCTTTTCCATTCTCCTTCCGTGCCATGATGACATTTTGCACGTTGACTGGGAAGACAAAGCCTGCAGGACCAAGCTCCCCTGTTAGAAGCTCGCGCGCAGGACCTGGGGCACTGCGGGAGAGGAAGTACTCAGCAGGGAGACACAGGAGGCGAGCAGGTCCATGCAAGAAGGCAGGAAAAGAAAGCTTTGAGGAGCAAAGGAAAGGGTAAAGGCAACGCTCAGCAGCGTGTTTGGTTCCTCCCCCCACAACCTTTGTTTTTCTGTTCCTTGGTGCTCCCACCTCAAGAATAAGCTCAGGAGACCTCACGTAATCCAGCACCGGCAGGGAATAGAAAGAGACTTTCAACATCCAGAGGAGATGCGGAGGCAGAGACCTGCAGCCAGCTGCTCCAGCCCCAGCCCTCTCCCAGGTCCCCGTTTCTTGCTTAATTCATTAAGTTGGCTGGTGGCTTTGCAGTGCCTCTCTCTACCTGCCATCATTGGCTCAGCGGGAGGGAGGGCGGAGGGGTTAACGCAGCCCCTGCCCACCCCGCGGGTGGCTGAGCTGGGCTGGGGATGGCGTACATACAGAAAAGTGTATTTTTTTGTATAAAATAATACTATTTTGTTTTTATAAAAAATAGATTTTGTTTATAAATAAATATTTTTATATTATTTGTATTGTGTATATGTCTATATATAATATCATATATATCTATACACATACATACATATATATGTACCTATCTATACCACCACAAAATACACAGAGGGAAAGGGGAAGTGTGGCAGGGAGGGACTGGGATGCAGAAGAGGGGTGACATGACCCCAAGGGCCCAGCACTCACCGCAGTTCCTGCTTTCTGCACTGCCATGGAAGTTTTACAGCTCAGGCACTTCTGTCTCTGTCTGTCTGTCCCTTCCTCCCTTCCTCCGCTGTAGCTCCGGTCACTTGACTGCCTTCCACCTAAGAGAATACATTGGTGTCTTACAGCTTGTACCACATGGGGCTTCCTAGAGGCACAGCCTCACACACTGTCGTGGTTTAGCCCCAGCCAGCAAGTGAGCACCACACAGCCGCTCGCTCACTGCCCCCACCCCAGTGGGATGGGGGAGGGAATCGGAAGGGCAAAAGTAAGGAAACTCGTGGGTTGAGATAGAACAGTTTAAAAATTTAATAATAATGATAAAAAGAATAATAATATAAAAAGGAAAACAGCATGAGAGAGAGAAAGAGAGTTGAAAACCAAAGGGAAAAAAACCCAAGTGATGCAACTGCTCACCAGCTGCTGATCGACGACGCCAGTCCCCGAGCCGTGATCGCTGCTTCGCCCGGCCAACTACCCCAGTTAATGTACTGAGTGTGATGTCATATGGTATGGAATATCCCTTTGGCCAGTTTGGAGCGGCTGCCTTGGCTCTGCCTCTTCCCGTCCCAGCTTCTTGTGCACCTGGCAGAGCACGGGAAGCTGAAAAAGTGCTTGAGTCGTGTAAGCACTACTCAGCAACAACTAAAACATCAGTGTGTTATCAACATTATTCTCATCCTAAATCCACAACACAGCACTGGACCAGCTACAGTGAAGAAAATTAACTCTATCCCAGCCAAAACCATGACACACAGGCACGCACACACTACGTGGCCGTACTGTACTTTTGGTTACGCATACAGACCCCATGGTGCACGCTGGCAAACTGCTCTGCTGAGGACTACTCAGAGGGAGCCCTCCTCTCCCAGAGAGGCCGGCTGTCTCTTGCCTGCAGCTGGAGGCAGCAGCTGGCGGGATCCCCTTCATTTCATTCTCCACCTTCTTTACCTTGTTCTGGTCTTTTCAGCTTCAGCCGCAGCAGCTCCCCTCCAAAGCCAGGCAGCGCCCACATGTCCCTTCTCGCCCACGCCACCTGAGGCAGAGACAGCCAAGAGGGAGGAAGGGAGAAGGAGCCCTCAGCGATTCCTCTGGGGGAGGGAAAGAGCCGTGATGCCCGCAGGCGGCCCCGGCTGGAGCCCATCCTGCTGCAGCAGCTCCTGCAGACACCCCTCCTTCCCCGCGCTGGCGCTGGCGGCACCTGCACTAAGGGAGGCTGGAGCGTGCCCGAGGCCCAGCTCGCTGCTGCCAGGACAGGCCCTGGGGCGGCCTGGGGCTGCGGGACAGGCCTCAGGGCAGGTGCTGGGGCCGGGGCAGCCGCAGGGGGCCAGCGGGGCTGGGGGGGCTGCGGGGGGCGCTGGCAGTGGGGCTGCCGGTGCCTGTGCCCAGCGGCTCTGCCTGTGTCTCCTTCCCCTGCCCAGCTCTTGGCTCACTGCCAGGGCTGCCCCGGCCGGGCCCGGCTCCAGCTGAGCAAGGTGCCCCGGGAGCCAACATGGCCATGGGCCAGTCCCTGCCCCAGGACTACAGCTCCCAGCATGCCCCGGGAGCCAACATGGCCACAGGGCAGTCCCTGCCCCAGGGCTACAGCTCCCAGCATGCCCCGGGAGCCAACATGGCCACAGGGCAGTCCCTGCCCCAGGGCTACAGCTCCCAGCATGCCCTGGGAGCCAACATGGCCACCCAGCAGTCCCTGCCCCAGGACTACAGCTCCCAGCATGCCCTGGTGCGCTCCTTCCTGCCGCCTGACCCTGCTGGGACACCGTACCCCCAGTCTGAGCCAACCGCCCCTGCCGCAGGCCCCCATGGCCGCCTCCCTGGGGCTGCCCCGGCCCCGCTCCCGCTGGGGCAGGGAGGGAGAGGGGCGGCGCTGGGCTGGGACACAGCGGGACGGGGAGCAGGGCAGGGGGACGGACGGGGAGATGGGGTGGGGCTGGGCAGGGCCGGGAGAGAGGAAAGTCCCTGCTGCGCAGCAGGCACAGGGACAGCCAGGGAGAGGGGGAGGCCCCGCCAGCTGAGCAGGGGAGACAGGCAGGACAGAGGGGACGGGCTGCGGGGCTGGCAGGAAAGATAAGGGCAGGGTGCAGGAGACAGCGATAGGAAAAAGAGAAGGCCAGGGAGCGGGGGAGAGAGATGTGGGGAGAGACAAAAATAGCCACGGGCTATAGGGCAGAGAGGGAGGAGTTGGAAAATACAGACGGGGCTCTGGAAGAGGACAAAGCTAGCAAGAGTCTGTAGGGCAGAGAGGGAGGGATTAAAAGAATCAGATCAGGGAGCTGGACAGAGAAAGAAAGAGAAAGGAAAAACCAGTGATGGGCTAAAGACAGAGAGGGAGGAATTAAAAAATGGGGGTAGGGCGTCGGACAGAGAGAGATGGGGAGAGACCAAAAAGAGCAGTTGCTGTCAGTTGTCCCCATTCCCTGATCACTGCCCAGGAACTGCATTACCGGGAGCCTCAGGAAATGTGCTGCCTACAAAAGCCCTGCCCTGGGCCTAGTCCTGCGCCCTAATGTTGCTCATTGGTTTTGCTTTACAAATAAATACTATTGGAGCTTTAAATACAACCTGCAAGGAAAAAGGAGCCGGGCGTACCAGGTCGGACACGTTTAAAGGCCAAACCCACTCAACAGCCGCACAAACCACCGCTCACTCCTGCTGCGCACACTCTGTTACCTCCAACATACATACATACATATATATATATGTATTCTTCTTGGATGAAACGGAATAGCGCAGGAGTTAGTAGTAGTTAAGAAAGAATCATAGTTAGGAGTAGAGACTAACATCTGAGAATTTTAACAAGGTAGTAAATAATGCTTAGGCCAGACAGGAGGGTATTAGCAATGCATGCCTCACTAAGGAGGACTTCCTCAAAAGAATAGCAATCAGTAGAACTTCAAGGACTGACAGTGGAAACATCCTGCTCCAAAGAAGGGTGTGAAAGTAAGGGAAGGCCACAAATCAGTCAGCAGTGACAAAAGGCAACTTCTGGCCCCAGAAGGCAGTGAAAAACTGGGCACTTGCTGAAGCACAGGAGCTGGGGGAAAGGTAATTACGGCAGGGGGAGGCTGCGACCACCGACTCCACTGAGGGATGGAAGGACTGCCCCCCACCCTTCCTGAGCATGCGCAGGGAATTAAAATCACACTGCGGCTTTAAACGTAAGCGGAGAAGATACAGGCCAGTGGCAGAAGGGGATGCCCGGTCAGGTCAGTGACTATGTATTAGATAGGCGCGGTGTGTTACCTGTCACGTAGAAATGTCAAAATGAACTTTAGTAGGAGTGCCTGTGAGGAGGAACGATCCCCCGCACACCCAGCGCTGCCATAAAGTAACACCTGCTTTCTAATACTAAAATTCTCGTGTTACAGAGTTTATTTATTCCCGATTTCTGTGACAGTAACACGCAGAACAGCCATCAGCCAGACTCGACAGTCCTGTTGGGCAGTATTATGTGCTAAAAGGAAACTGTGTTTATTCCTTTCCAGTTGTAGCTAGGCAGCTTGCTGCTTTTTGGACCAATGCCAGTGGGAAAACGGACGTGTCTGCTCATCCGTAGTTTTTTGCTTTGTTTTTCTTCTCCCAGGAAGAGCTGCTTTTGCATTCCTGTGAATTACGCAGCTGGCCAGCAGGAGCAGACCAGGGAACAGGAGGTGTCTGTCATAACACCTGTATTTTGGCAGGCCAGGCACAGACACAGCAGGGGTTTGTGAGCCTTTCTGCATCTTTGTTAAGCATGAGCAGAGCAAGGGAGAAATGAGTTGACGTTAGAAATGCCAAGTGACTGAGGTTTAGCTAAAGAACCATTTCTGAGGTTGAAGGGGCTCTGGCCCAGCTCCATAAAGGTGGGGAACCTCAGCAAATAGGCAGGAGTTGACAGCTAGTGTCTCCTGAGAGATTTCCCCTGGCTCTTCCAAAGGCAGTGTGTGTTAAGGAGGGTGGTCATCCTCTCAAGTTTGGAGCAAAATGCAAACGACTCCCGAGGTGCTGCCCTTCCTCCTTCACGGAAAAGGACATACAATACAATACACATACAAAATTCTTGCTTGCTTCTTGTGAAGCTATTGAGACCAACTTCCTCCCATGGCTGATGGCAGAAGTTGAGAAAATATTGGAGGAGAAGGCTCTGGGCAGGGCAGAGCTTGGCTGCAAGTCCCCAAGCCTTGAAAGATAAGCTTTGCTGCGTAATAGATCTTGGATGGTTTGGGTTTTTTTTCCACCGAGTCACAAGAAATCTAACGTTGCAGGGTAGAGTTTCATTCAACCGTAAAAGAAAGGTCCTTTGGAAATAGCATGCAATCTCCAAGATAAGGGATCTGCCCACTCTCTGGGCACTTGTGACCCTACCTGTAGAGTCCATTCCCCACGAGGGGCCCACACCTGCGTAGCCACACGACATCGCTTCCCTCTGCTCCCTTTCCTTGCATCTTCTAAGCCAGATTCTCGTCAGGCTGACAGAGGACAGGAGCTTTCCTCCTCGCAAGGCATCTCGAGCACAAAGCAGCAGCACAGAGTCTGGGCATGAGCCTTTAGACCCCAAACATGAGGCTTTTGAACCCAGCATGAGGCTTTGGGACTTTTAAATGCCGCTTTGGATCATTACAGGAGGAGGGGGGACACTGGGGGGACACGCACCGCAATTTCAGACCCCTGGCCCCGCCATTTTAATCGCAGAGTGGGGGCAGGTGTAAAACCTGTGGCTGGATGTGGCCCGCTTAGCCCTGCACCCCATCGACCTCAGCCAGCCCCTTCACACCACAGTCACCAGTCATGGCACTGTTGCCTTCCTCACCACTGTGTCCCCCCAACCCTCAAAATCCCTTAAATTCACCCCCAAAACTACCCTTTCATGTGACCCATGATCTCCCGCAGAGATGGGGACATGCCCTGCCTGCCCTGGGCCCACCCCTCTGCTGCTGCCCATCAATATCAACTGGTGGCCTGGGGAGGTTCCCACCACGCTGGGGGGGGTTCCCCAGCAATGTCACCTCACTGTCACCCTGTCCCCAAGGTGGTGACCTGCTCCATGGGGTACAACCACCTGTCCCTGTCACTGTCCCCACAGCTGTCCTGTCCCCAGCCCTGACCTCATCCCTCACCCCAGTGTCATCCCTGTAGGTGCCATGTCCCCATCACGCTCCTGTCCCCATCCCTGTTCCTGTGAGCGCCTCCACCCTTGTCCCTGTGACTGTCCCTGAAGGTGTCCTGTCCCTGTCTCTGGCCCCACAGGTGCCCTATCCCTATCCCTGTCCCCAGTATCACCCCTACTCCTACCCTGTCCCCATCCCTCTCCCTACAGGTGCCTTGTCCCCACTGGAGCCCTGTGCCCAGCCTGGTCCCTCCCTGTCCCCATTGCTGTGCCCGGTGTCCCCACTCAGTCCCTACCCAGCAGGTCCCCTGCCCGCTACAGCTGGGCAGCCCCAACCACTCGCTGGTGGCCCAGCCCTTCTTTGCAGCTATCTTACAGGAGGCAGACACCCATTCTGAAAACGACCAGGCTGGCACCACCAGCTTCGTGTGCTGAGCCCACCCACACTGCACGTCCCTTGCGCAGCCGGCCGGTGGAGGGCAGGATCTGCTGGTGGTGACTGCGTGGAGCTGGGCTCCAGCAGGGACTGAGGGGTGAAAGCCTCATTAGCACATCTCTCAGGCTCCACCCTTCACGCTTTGTTGCCATCAAATGAAGGAACAGTGAAGTTCATGGTCAGGTCTTTTAAATCTAGCTTGCAGAAAACCATTCTTCAAGAAATCTAGGTTTCCTTGTCCACATCATATTCTGGAATTCACGGAATCCCTGAGCCAGGAAAAGCTGTAGGCGTGCCCGCAATGTCTCTGCAAAGTTCATGCAGAGGGAACAGAACCCCTGTCTTTCACCCCTGCCATCACCATAACCAAACAAATGTGTATGGTACAAATGCCCTCATTTCCATACTCTGAACGTACATAACGATTTTGGCACCAATGTACAAATTGACAAGAATAGTACCTACTTTGCTCTTTCAGTACTCAAAATACTAAATCCTAAAGGAAAAAGAGATTTGCCAGCAGGCTTTTAGATAGGATCTGAACATCGTCCCACCAACTGACACAGGCAAATAACTCTCAGAAAGGTTAAAGACACCAATGAGCCCTGAATGTTTTACCCTGCGGCTGAAGCACATCTTGTATCCTGTCTAAACACGGCCCGCTGCGCAGCTTAGTTTCAGTGGGAAAAGAGGATGTGACGGCGATAGCAGCAATGGGCAGTCTCTACAGTTTGGAGGAGTCGCCATTTGCCTGGCTGTGCTTCGGGCACAGCTCCAAATGTTCTAGGTCTGGAAATGACCACGCTGCCCGCCACACCAGCGTAACCTCCGCTCACTCGTTGTTCAAAGCCTGTGCTATTTCCATGGCGGTCTATTGGCCCCATCCATCCCAGCCTATGGCTCTGGTTACACTGGGGCTGCGACTGCCAAAATGAGCCCCGCTACGCCCCCGGGAAAGGGTTTGTGTCCAGCCACATCAAGTCCCTGCTCCTCCTTGCTGCAGCCTCATGGACGCTGGCCCTGGTGCAGAGAGGGGACAGCTCGTAGGGGTGGTCTCTGGGCTGCAGGGCTGGTTTGTGCCACGGCCCGAGAGAAGAGTCACAGCACTAGGTGTGTCCCTGGGAGCCGAGTGGCAGAGGACACGTCAGGGACACCCAGCAGCTGTGCCCAGTGCATGGCCACCAAGGGCAGGGACAGCCCCCTGGGCCTCCTGGGCACAGGCACTGCCTCAGGGCCAGCACACCAAAAGCCTTCCTGTGAAGGATGCTGGGCAGAGGGGTGGGGGTGGGGGCTGCGCAAGGAGGGCCCCCATGTCACCCCCATGTCACAGGGCCACCACCCGGCAACGCCGCAGTCACAATGCCCTGGGGCAGGATAAAGGCAGCATCCCTCTGTGTCCCGCTGCCTTCGGGACAGAGCTGGCCCGGGGGCAGCCCCAAGACATTCAAGAGGAAGCCCTTGAGGAGCCGGTGGAATTACTTGGAGAGGCAGGGGGAGGAAGACTGGAGGCTAGACGAGGCGCCTGGAGGTTCTCTGCTGCAAGGCCAGCTCCTGGTGGAGCCACGTCCAAAGCTCATCCGATGGAGGGAAATCCTTTGCACCTGGATAGCAGCAGCAAGACCATGGGAATGCCTTCTTGAGGAGCACTGCAGAGCTCTCTGTCCTCATCCATCCCCTGCGGAGCCAGGGCAAGCAGCCATAACAAATGGGATGCATGGGTGTTGCAAGGGGTCCCGGTGCTCTGGAGCACCCACCCACTGGTGTCCTGCTGGGCACGGGAAGGCTTCTTGCCCCCAAGATCAATCAGGCCGGGGGCATTTTGCCACTCTCAGAAGCCCCTGAGATGGCTCCAGGCTGAGGGAGAAGAGGGGTTGGGCATCTTCGGGGAGGCATGAGCAGCCTGTGGGACAAGGAGGCAGGTCTTGCTCGCATGCTCAGGGAACAGCCGATCGCCACCTCTGGGGTCAGGAAGGAATTTTCCCCCAGGGCAGATTGGCACTGGTCCCCGGGGGTTTTTTGCCTTCCTCTGCAGCATCGAGCATGACCACTTGTCAGGGCTCCTCTGCTCCATTTTGGCTGGGTTACTGCCCGCTGCTCACGCGCCACGGAGATGGCCTGTTGTGCCCTGCAGCTGCAGGGGGAAGGAAGGCTTCTTGCAATGGCATGAGATCATGAAAGGAGAGGAAAGGAAAGGAAAGGAAAGGAAAGGAAAGGAAAGGAAAGGAAAGGAAAGGAAAGGAAAGGAAAGGAAAGGAAAGGAAAAAGGAAAGAATGAAATCATGAACTGAAATGAATTCATGAAATGAAATGAAACAGGGAAATAATGGCTTGAAGGAATGAATGAAAAAATGAAATAATTAAATGAAAAATGAAATACTGAAATTAAATAATGAAGGAATGAAAGAATAAAAGAATGAATTGAAAACGTGAAATGAAATGAAATGAAATGAAATGAAATGAAATGAAAGAATGGAAGAAAGAGTAAAATAATGAGTGACAGGATAAATTAAATGAGGGAAAGTAATGGAAGATGAAATGAAATTAAATGAAAAGAAATGAAATTAAATTACATATTGAAATGAAATGAAGTTAAATTAACTTAAGCAAATAGGAATGAAATAATGAAATGAAATAAAACAAACCAATGAAATTAAATGGAATGGAATGGAATGCAATGCAGTGCAATGCAATGCAATGAAAGAATGAAATAAAAGAATGGAGGGAAGAATAAAATAATGAAAGACTGGAAGAATTAAATGAGGGAAAGTAATGGAACATGAAATGTAATGAAATGAAATGAAATGAAATAATGGATTTAAATTAAATGAAATGATGAAATTAAACAAAAGGTAATGAAATAATGAAATGAACTAAAAGTGAGAAGTGAAATGAAATGAAATGAAATATTGGAATGAAATGAAATGAAATGAAATGAAATAATCAAATTAAGCAAAAAGGAATGGAATAATGAAATAAAATGGTTTGAAATTACACAAAATGAAATAATGAGATGAAATGAAAGCATGAAGCCATGAAATGCAGAGATGAAATGACATGAAAAAATGAGATTAAATGCGGAAATGAAATGAAATGAAATGAAGGCGTGAAATAATGAAAGAAAGATGAAATAATGGAATGAAATAATAAAATACTGAAAGATTGAAAGAACAAATGAAATGAAATGAAATTAAGTGAAAAGAAATGAAAAGAAATGAAAAGAAATTAAGAACTTAAATGAAAGATTAAATGAAAAGAAAGAAAGAATTTAAATAAGCTGAAAGAATGAAATGAAATTATGAATGAAATTCAATTAAATTCAAATGAGATGAAAGGAAAAAGGAAAGGAAAGGTGTCACGGTTTTAGCTGGGATAGTTGATTTTCTTCACTGTAGCTAGTATAGTGCTGTGTTTTAGACTTGGTATGCAAATAATGTTGATAACACCCTGGTGTTTTAGTTGTTGCTGGGTAGTGTTTACACTAGTCAAGGACTTTCTAGCTCCCCATGCTCTGCCAGGTGCACAAGAAGCCGGGAGGGGAGGGGATACAACCAGGAGAGCTGATTCGAATTGGCCAGAGGGTATTCCATATCATGTGACGTCATGCCCAGTATATTAACTGGGGGGAGTTGGCTGGGGGAGGCAGCAATCGTGGCTCGGGGACCGGCAGCGTCGGTCGGCGGGTGGTGAGTGGTTGCAGCACTTGTTGTTTAGTTTTTTGGGTTTTTTTTTTGTTTTTTTTTTTCCCTCTCTTCTTCCAGTGTTTCATCTCTCTCTCGCTCATTATTTTCCTTTTCATTATATTAGTATTATTGCTGTTTTATTCTAATTATTAAACTGTTCTTATCTCAACCCACGAGTTTCCTTACTTTGGCCCTTCTGATTCTCTCCCCCATCCCACAAGGGTGGGGGAGTGAGCGAGCGGCTGTGTGGTGCTTAGTTGCTGACCGGGGCTAAACCACAACAAAAGGAAAGGAAAGGAAAGGGAAAGGGAAAGGGAAAGGGAAAGGGAAAAGGATGACATGAGAGATAGTCATGAAAGCATGACATGAAACTATGAATTGAAAAATGAAATTAAATGCAATGAAATAAAATTCTGTTTCCACCTGTAACCTTTGTGATATATGTCCTTGGAAGTGCTTTTGGAGCTGAAAAACCCCTGGCATTCAGGCAAATAAAGTCTCATCATTATTCGACTCATGGTGAGTGCAGGGAGTAGAACAGACCAGACCAGACTGGACCAGAATAGAATAGTTCAATTGGAAGGGACCTACACCAACCATGTAGTCTAACTGCCTGATCGGAAGTTAAAGCATGTTATTAAGGGCATTGTCCAAAGGCCTCTTCAACGCTGACAGGCTTGGGGCATCGACCACCTCTCCCAGAAGCCTGTTTCAGGGTTTGAACACCTTCTCGGTAAAGAAATGCTTCCTCACGTCAAGTCTGACCCTCCCCTGGCGCAGCTCTGAACCGTTCCCAGGTGTCCTGTCCCTGGATCCCAGGGAGAAGAGACCAGCACCTCCCTCTCCACGTCCCCTCCTCACGAAGCTGCAGAGAGCAATGAGGTCACCCTTTTCTCCAAACGAGACAAACCCAGAGCCCTCAGCCGCCCCTCACAGGACATGCCTTCCAGCCCCGTCACCACCTTTGTTGCCCTCCTCTGGACGCACTCAAGGACCTTCACATCCTTCTCAAATGGTGGGGACCAGAACTGCACACAGTACTCCAGGTGAGGCTGCACCAACGCTGAATACAGTGGGATAATCCCCTCTCTTGACCGGCAGGTTCTGCTGTGTTTGATGCTCCCCAGGATGCGGTTTGCCCTCCTGGCTGCCAGGGCACGCTGCTGGCTCCTGTTGAGCCTGCTTCCAGCCAGCACCCCCAGATCCCTTGCTGCAGGACTGCTCTCCAGCCACTCTGCTCCCAGTTTATACTTGTGCCCAGCATTACACCATCCCACGTGCAGAATCCAGCACTGGCACTTGTTCCATTTCATGCTGTTGATGATTGCCTAATGCTCCCACCTACCTAGATCCCTCTGCAAGGCCTCTTGTCCCTCAGGAGAGTCAACAGCACCTCCCAGTTCGGTATTGTCAGCAAACTTGCTAACGCTGCATTCAACTCCTGCGTCCAGATGCATCAGGGAACTGGCCCTAGGATTAAGCCCTGAGGAGCACCGCCGGTGACCGGTCACCAGTCAGATGTAGGCCCAACCACTGCTGCCCTCTGACCTCTGCTGTCCAGCCAGTTCTTCACCCTTCTGCCCCACTTGCTTGACTTCTGACACAGTGGAATTGCCTGCTCTTGTGCTTCTCAAAAGTGCTTCTTAAGAACTGACCAGCTCTCGCTGACTCCTAAGCCCTCAACAGCAGATTCCCAGGGGACTCTGCTAAGTACCTCCCTGAAGAGCTTAACAGTTGCTCTCTTGACGTCCAGGGTAGCAACCCTGCTGGCCTTTTATCTCATTACACTGACAATTCTAAACTCAACCATCTCATGATCACTGTAGCCAAGACAGCTACCTACCATCACATCTCCCACCAGTCCTTCTCCATTCACAAGTAACAAGGCTAGGAGGGCATCCTTCCTAGTTGGCTCCCTGAGTACTTGTGACAAGAAGTTACCTCCCACAAACTTCAGCAATTTCCCAGACATGCTTGTCACAGCACTATGGTATTCCCAGCTGATGTCCAGGAAGTTGAAATCTCCCAGAAGGACAAGGGCTACCAATCCAGAGATTTCTCCTCATTGCCTGTAGAAAAACTCATCAGTGCTGGCATCCTGGCTGGGCCATCGGTAGTAGACACCCACTACAACATCTCCTTTGTTTTCCATCCCCCTAATCCTCACCCAGAGGCTCTCAACCACATCGTGGCTGACTGTAAGGGCTGTACAGTCAAACCTCTCCCTTATATACAGCACGACACCTCTGCCTCACCTGCCCTGCCTTTCCCTCCTGAACAGCCTGTAGCCCTCCACCCCAGCACTCCAGGCGTGGGACTCGTTCCACCTCCACCAAGTCTCACTAATACCAACGGTATCGTGACTCTGGGAATGGAGCAAGGCTTCCACTTCATCCTCTTTGTTTCTCATGCTGCCTGCGTTGGGGCACAAGCATTTCAGACATGCTCCTGAGGCCTCCCTGCTCCTGGGACCAGTGTAAATGTTCTCACTAGCGTTGCCGCCCTCAGGTGATGCCATGCCAACTCTTAGCTACCTACTGCAATCCTGTTGGTATGCCCTTCCCTCATCGATCCTAGCTTAAAGCTTACTTCTGATGAAGCAGCATCAACACCCTGGCACCGTGAAGGCTACAGAAGACTACTGAGAAGACTGCAGTCCCAGGCTTTTTGTGGGACCGTTATCCTGCAATGGGCTTTGCTTTGGCAAAGCGAGGGCAAACCAAACATTGCCACCTGAGCACTCAAACTACAACAGCACGATCCCGAGGGGCTCAAGTCTGTAAGACTCACACAGACTTAGCTGAGAAAAGAATGAGTCCAAATGAAATGTATCTCCAAGAGATAGAGCTCCACGCTCTGAGCACAGCACTACCCTATAAGCTTTACTGACTGAGCCTCTACTTTTCCACACAAATGCTCATGATCTCCGTAGAAAGAAAGCTCTTCAACCACTCCCCCAGGCTCTTTCAACCACTCTTCCTCTTGCTTACCAGAGTTCAGAGAGTGTTAGAAACAACAATAAAAAAGCGGGGTTCTCTCCCACGTTTTACGGACCCTGTGATATCAGCCATTCAATGTTAAGTCCAGCTCCAGTCTGAATCCTGGAACAAGAAATGCTGTCTTAAAAATTTCCAGGAAAAGGAAGAGCTTTGAAGTGGCAAGACCAGAGAACATTGATGAAAGCCCCATCATGCAAGTACACATCCCTGATCACAGACCAACTGCACCGTTACCTGAGTAAGTGAGGTCCTCCGCTAACTGGCAGCCAGTGACATCTGGAAAATAGCTCAGGGTCTCTCGTTTATTTGCACAAAGCACGTAGGCTGGAATTGGAGCTGGGGAAGAAAAGCATAAGCAGTCAGTCTGGTTTCATTCAAGTCCATTCAGATAAGTCCAGTTCACGTTTACAAGTCATCACAGCAGGTGCCACCCGTCCCTGCAGACCCCAACAGCACGCCTGTGCAGCCTCCCGAGGAGCAAGAAGTGCAGAACAAGAAACCCTCCTTCAAAATAAGGCCCACAGCCTGTTCTTTCAACGAGATGCACAGAGCACCAGCTGAGAACAACCTCTGCTTTAACTACGCCTAGCTCCGCCATCTGCATAAGGAGATCAGCTTCTAAGTGATCCCTAGCCTTAAATACACAGATCTTCCCTAGGGCAATGCTAGGTAAATACCAGAGCACAGGGACACCTGGTCATTCAGGTTAAGGTGGTGGCAAGAAGGCCTAGAAAGAGAAAAATAAGATGAGGGAAAAGACTGAGGAGGCGAGAGAGAAAGAAAGGTGCAGGGAAAAGGCTAAAGAGATGGAGAAATCAAGAAAAATAGGGGCAAGGAGTCTTGCAGAGAGATGGAGGAGAAAAAGTAGGGTTGGGGAGCAGCACAGAGGGCTGGAGAAGGTGCGAGAGGAGAAGAAGAAGGAAGGAGTGATAGAGAAAGATGGGGACAGGGAATGGGACATAGAGACAGAGAGAGAAAACGAAGGACAGTGAACAGGTCAGAGAAAAGAAGGACTAAGAAATAAAGAGAGGGTCAGATCCGGACAAAGAGACCAAGAGGAAAGATAACAACAATGGACCAGAGGACAGAGATTGAGGAAGAGGAAAGGAAGGGCGAGAAGCCGGACAGAGGAAGAGAGAATGGAAAAAAGGGAGAGCTCCTAACAGGGGGATATAGCAAGAAACGATGGGACAGGCAATAGGATAGAGAAATTGTTATAGAAGAAATTTGATCAACTGTATTCTTCTCTCTGAATAGTCTCATTTAGCATTAGTGGTGTAGCATTGGTGGTGAAAGTAGCTGAAGCCTTAGGCCACAAGAGCTGACCAAGGGTAAACTTCTTCATAAAACTAATGCTGCTAAGAAAGAACTAGCTGAATCCGGCAGATGCAAGCAGAATGAAGAAGGTAAGGACTAAGGAAATAATTCAGGCACCTTCTCACCCAGATTCTCATCAGGCCGACAGAGAACAGGAGCTTTCCTCCTCGCAAGGCATCTCGAGCACAAAGCAGCAGCACAGAGTCTGGGCATGAGCCTTTAGACCCCAAACATGAGGCTTTTGAACCCAGCATGAGGCTTTGGGGCTTTTAAATGCCGCTTTGGATCATTACAGGAAGATGGGGGACACTGGGGGGACACGCACCGCAATTTCAGCCCCCTGGCCCCCCCATTTTAATCGCAGAGTGGGGGCAGGTGTAAAACCTGTGGCTGGATGTGGCCTGCTTGGCCCCACAACCCATCGACCTCTGCCAGCCCCTTCACACCACAGTCACCAGTCACGGCACTGTTGCCTTCCTCACCACTGTGTCCCCCCAACCCTCAAAATCCCTTAAATTCACCCCCAAAACCACCCTTTCATGTGACCCGCGATCTCCCGCAGAGATGGGGACATGCCCTGCCTGCCCTGGGCCCACCCCTCTGCTGCTGCCCATCAAGGTCGAGGGGGGGCCTGGGGGGGTCCCCGCCACCCTGGGGGGGGGTCCCCAGTGATGTCACATCACTGTCACCCTGTCCCCAAGGTGGTGGCCTGCTCCATGGGGTACAACCACCTGTCCCCGTCACTGTCCTGTCACTGTCCCCACAAGTCTCCTGTCCCCAGCCCTGACCTCATCCCTCACCACAGTGTCATGCCTGTAGGTGCCATGTCCCCATCACTCTCCTCTCCCCAGCCCTGTTCCCATCAGTGCCCCCACCCTTGTCCCTGTGACTGTCCCTGAGGGTGTCCTGTCCCTATCCCTGTCCCCATTCCTGTCCCCAGTGTCACCCCTACTCCTACCCTGTCCCCATCCCTCTCCCTACAGGTGCCCTGTCCCCACTGGAGCCCTGTGCCCAGCCCGGTCCCTCCCTGTCCCCCTTGCTGCACCCGGTGTCCCCACTCAGTCCCTACCCAGCAGGTCCCCTGCCCGCTCCATCCAGGGCAGCCCCAACCACTCGCTGGTGCTGGCGCAGGACGGGACCCTGCTGGGCTGTGCCTGCGGGGCTGGCGGCCGCCTGCCGGGGTGGCCCCGCAGCAGCGTCAACTTCGTCCGCCTCTGCGTCACAGTGAGACTGGGGGACACTGGGGACCCCACTGGCACCACAGGGGACCCCCCAGGCAGCCCCTTCACCCCTCTGCCCCCCCTTGCCCAGGTCCCCCACTCAGTCAGCAGCGTCAATCATTTAATAGTCATTTAACAAAAGAAATGTTACACCTATTTTCTTTTCTCTGCAGCAGCATGTCCAATACTGTTATCACAAACAGGTAAGCGTTCTTAAGTTTTACTGAGAGACAAAAGCGTCAAAAGTGTCAAACTGGTCTGTCTGGGACTGTCCAAGAGAAAACACCTGGTGGAGTCTCAGGATTCTTTTCTCCAGAAAGAAACACTCCAAAAGGGAAATTTACATGAAAGAGAGAAACTATAGTTTAGGTTAATTAAAAAAAAAAAAAAAAAAAAAAAAAGGTGGGGATTTTAATGTCATATCCTTCTTACTTTGTACATCTTCCAGGGAAGCCTGGATAAGGGAGGACACTTCTTCAAATTAAAAATAACAGGTAAAAATAAGTTATTTCTTCTTTCAGTAAGTGGATCCATCATCACAGTAGGGAAAGGACAAGCAGTATGACAACATAAACAACACGTCAAGAAGTGAAATGAGTCAACCTGGAAAATGCAGATAATACAGCAGGGGACAATGAATTTATGATAACATTCACTATTTAGGAAAGTAAGTGAAAAGCAGTAGCTCTTCTATGCTGGAATGGCAACACATTCAGTGTTGATTTGCAATGCAGTCTTCTAAAAGCCAGCTCAGGCTGTTTAGAGAAGAGGCTCACATCATCCGAGTCTTCCTCCAAAGGACCTCCACCCTTCCATGACCCGTGTGGACGCATAACTTCTATTAGCAGCTGAACCCTTGCAGTAGTGAGTGAAAATCCATTTAGACTGTAGCAAAACTAGTTCATAAAGGCTATAAAGAAATACCAGTAAATCTCAAGTGTGTGTGCAAGACTAAAGAAAGATATGTTCACCTTGGTATGTTGAAAGCAACAAAGCACAATACAATCCTGAAGAGTAATTACCTGAATTTTCAACTGTTGGAAGCAGACTGCACCTCCTCACACCCCCACGGCTGCCGGGAGGAGGAGTGTGGGGAAATGGCAGCTCCCGGCCAGCGTGCCCTGGGAGCCAACATGGCCACCTGGCAGCCCCTGCCACAGGACTACAGCTCCCAGCATGCCCCGGGAGCCAACATGGCCACCAGGCAGCCCCTGCCCCAGGACTACAGCTCCCAGCATGCCCCGGGAGCCAACATGGCCACCCAGCAGCCCTTGCCCCAGGACTACAGCTCCCAGCATGCCCCGGGGCGCTCCTTCCTGCCCCCTGACCCTGTCGGGACACTGTACCCCAAGCCGTGCCCCAGAGGGGGCTGAAACACTGGGCAGGTGCCGAAGCCCCGGGACTGGGGGAAAGGTGATTCCGGCAGCGGGAGGCTTCAACCACCGACTCCACTGAGGGACGGAAGGACTGCCCCCCACCCCTCCTGAGCATGCGCAGGGGATTGAAATCACGCTGCGGCTTTAAACGTAAGCGGGGAAGATACAGGCCGATGGCAGAAGGGGATGGTCAGGTCAGTGACTGAGTATGAGATGGGCGCGGTGTGTTACCTGTCATGTGCAAATGTCACAAAGGGATTTTGGTGGGTGAGCACGGTAGCAGGAAAGATCCCTCAGGCACCCGGCACCCAATAATGTAATGCCTGCTCTTGAACATGCCCAGGGTAAAGGAGATTTATTCCTGGCTTCGGTGACAATGTTACTTGTAGCTCTTGTGCTTTTGAGGCAGAGGCTGGTCCCTGGCTCCTGCAGATGGTGCTTGTGATGTCATAGGCCATGAGTAGGTCCTAAGGCAGAAGCAGGCCCCTGGCTCATGCCGGTGCTTGTGATGTCACTTGTAGCTGAGTTGCTCTGAAGGCAGGGGCTGTCCCCTGGTTTCTGTAGCTTTTGGTGATGTCATAGGTGCCTGATTAGGTGGTAGGTCAGAAGGAGGCCCCTGGCTTGTGCCGGTGCTTGTGATGTCACTTGTAGCTGATGAGCTTTTAAGGCAGGTGGTGGCCTCTGGCTTCTGCAGCCACTTGTGATGTCATAGGCCCTGAGTATGTGCTAGGGCAGAAGCAGGCCCCTGGCTGTTACCAGTGCTTGTGATGTCACTTGTAGCTGAGTCGCTTTGCAGGCAGGCGCTGGCCCCTGGCTTCTGGAGCCACTTGTGATGTCATAGGTGGCTCAGTAGGTGCTAGGGCAGAAGCAGGCCCTTGCCTTTTGCCGGTCCTCATGATGTAGCTGAGTTGCTTTTAGGGCAGGAGCTGGCCCCTGGCTTCTGCAGCTGCTTCTGACGTCATAGGACCTGAGTAGGTGCAAGGGCAGAAGGAGGCCCCTGGCTCGTGCCGGTGCTTGTCATGTCTCTTGTAGCTGACTGTCTTTTAAGGCAGGAGCTGGCCCCTGCCTTCTGCAGCTGCTTGTGATGTCATAGGCCCTGACTAGGTCCTTGGGTAGAATCAGGTCCTTGGCTTCTGCTGGAACCTGTGATGTCACTTGTAGATGAGTCGCTTTTAAGGCAGGGCCTGTCTCCTGGCTTCTGTAGGTTTTGGTGATGTCATAGGCACCTGAGTAGGTGCTAGGGCAGAAGCAGGCCCATGTCTTGTGCTGGTGCTTGTGATGTCACTTGCAGGTGACTCGCTTTGCAGGCGGGAGCTGGCCCCTGTCTTCTGCGGCCGCTTGGGATGTCATAGGTGGCGGGGTCTCTTTTAAGTCAGGGGTTGGCCCCTGTCTTCTTCAGCTTTTGGTGATGTCATAGGTGTAAGAGAATAATCCCCTCCTTGGAAGGGACAGGTATTTTATATGTTTAGTTAGCATGAATCTAGACTCCTTTCTCTGTGATCAAGCACTGTTTCATGTTTTAATATTTAACCTAATCTTAGGGACAGGATATCTTGGCCATCAGCGATTATCCTTTTTAATCAAGGACAAGCATTCCTTTTAGAAGAAAGTTAAGGATAATTGGCAAGAGTATATAGCCTTAAATTGTCCTTGTGTAATATGCAACCATATATGGGTAAAAAGGGTTAGGGTACTCTATTTTTAAAGACCACTAAAGGGTCTCGAAGAGTGGAAGGCATGTGCAGAAGAATCTGAAGGAGAGCCAAGAGGAGTGACTTAATGCCATTTCTCAGCCTGTGTAGATTAGAATGTGTGGAAGGATGGCTAGCTGACAGAGGCCATTACATCTATATGAGCAACCCAAGCTATGCTGTGGGGGATTAAGTGCCTGCTGTCAGTGAAGCAGCCTTGAGAGATTCAAGGAGGAAGTTGAGCAATTGAGCAAGCGGAAGAGGAGGAGCAGAGCGGTGGTGTTTACCATTCTGAAGTCAGATCTAGACGGCCCCTTCCGTGTCGTGACTAACCAAGGCAGACGAATCGGGTATGGACTAGGGGCGCGTGAACTGGAACTAATAACCAATCCTATGCATTGTTTAAGCACGTGTATATTTAGAACGCTATATAACCCGCCATGTAGTATAATAAACAAGGCTGATGCTGGTACTCATACTGAGATTGTCATCAGTACTTCGGATCGCCGCCCCGACTCCGACATCTGGTAGCAGAGGATGGTTCTATATCCGTAACCTCGAGACTGCGGTAAGGGCAGCAAGAGAGGGGGAGTCGGGAGAAAGGCGACTGGGAGTGTACTGCCAATAATAGTATAGGGCAGATACGGAGCGTCTGGCCAGCGCCTCCCAGGGGGACGGCTGCTATCATGGAAGGGGAAGCAGCCGCTATGTTGCTCGCAAGCATACTCTCTAAGAGAGGGATCGAGACAACGGTAAAACAGCTGACCAAGCTGATGAAGTTGGGACAGCGGTTGGGACATTTTAAGGACACTCACACGTTGTTTTCTGTGCTCGAATGGCGGGAGTTGGGTGATACGATGTGGCAAAAGACTATTGAAGGCGACGAGAAGGTTGAAAAGGAAGTAAAATCGGTGCGTGAACTATGGAAAGACGTTTTAGAGACGCTAAAAGCTATGAAAGCGGAGAGAGAGGTTGCGTGCGCAGCTGCGCAGATGCTCACGCCGATGCCGGAAAAAACTAAGAGTGCTGAGCCTAAACAGGGATCTATTGCTCGATTTTTTGGGCTCCCTGCGGTGAAAGGTATGGGAGGGCCTACCTGTAAAACTGTTGCTGAACTGCGGGACAGTGTTGAACGTAACTCAGATGCGAGAGAGGCTGCCGGGGGCTGCCCCCCCTATGCTTCCGCTCCAGTTTTGTGCTCAGAAAAGGCGGAAGTTGCTAAGACAGAAGCGAGTCAGACAAGTGAGGGAAATGAGGAAGTGCAACAGCTCCGAGTGCAAGCGGAGGAGTGGCCACCGCCCTCTGCGCCGCCTCTCTACCCTCCTCTACCGCCATCTGACCCATCCTCAGAGTCATCTGCACCCCCGTCTGAAAGGGCAGGAGGAAGGGCCTCAGATGAGACGAGGGAGCTCCTTAAGGAAGTAGTGCGGCAGTTAAAGGACTTAACTGTGACGATGCGACAGGAGACTTCGGCGAGAAAACAAGTAGGGGCAGACGACTGTCCGCCCCCTTGTCTTTCGGGACCGCCGGCGGCGATTCGACCTGGCCGATGGAGTGGTATCGTCCGAGATGCTATATTGGACGGACAGTGGGAAGTAGCTTCTGGCGTAGGCCCAGTGGTCCTTCCCGTCATCCAAGAGAACGGTCAGGGAAAATGGGAGCCTCACGATTGGAAAATTCTACAACAAGCTAAAAATACTATTTCTCAATATGGAGTGAAATCTGAGGCCTCGCGTCAGATTGTAATTTGGATTTTTTCTGCAGATCTAATGTGTCCCTATGATTATCAAACATTAATGAGGCTATTGTTAACTCCCACTCAATTTTTGTTATGGGGCTCCTCTTGGTCCCAAAGAGCAGCTGCTGTGGCTGCTCAACACCAACAACAAGGAGACCCGTTATATGGGGTGACGGCAGAAATGCTCCTTGGGGGAGGGCGATTTGCGGATGTTAATGTACAAGCGACTTTTCCCTCCAATATTTTGCAGCTCTCTGCAAAAATTGCCTTAGAGGCCTTTTTAAGTCTGCCCGGAGCCTCTACCCCTTCTTTCAGTACCGTCACACAAGGGGCAACAGAGAAATACAATCATTTTATTGATAGGCTTTGGGATGCACTAATGAACCACCCAGATCTGGGTGATGAAAATAAGCAGCAGATGTTTAGGATCTTAGCATTTGACAATGCGAATAAGCCTACCAAGAATATTTTAGCAAGTTTGCCAAAGGGTGCAGGGGTGGATGAAATGCTTTCTCGGGTGGAAAAGGCGGGAGCACAGCGTCAAAATGAGGCTATCGCAGCCGCAGTACAGGGCGCAGTAAAAGAGGTAATACAGCCCTTGGCTGCTGCAGCACAACAAGTTAAACCCCCTGCATTAGCTCAGCCATTCAAAGGAAACTGCTACCGCTGCGGTGAACCAGGGCATAGCCGGCGTAATTGTCGAGCTCCTGTATGGTGTGAACGATGTCAAAGTGATACTCACTCCTCAAAGGCCTGTTTGGGAAACTCCAAAGCGAGCGCGAGGAAGGGCCGCGCGCAGACAAAAATGGCCCCCCCCGCCCACCCCAGCGGTCAACAACAGGGTTTTTCGAACACGCTACTCGCGCAACAGCCGGGAGCCTGGGATTTGACCTGGAGACCGCAATAGAAGTAACATTGCTCTGTTCACAGGTTCAAAAAATTCCAAGCACGGCCTTTGGGCCATTAGTAAAGGGATCAAAAAGAATTGGGGGGTTACTCATGGGCCGATCCTCATCAGGGATTAAGGGATTAATTGTAATTCCGGGAGTAATCGATGCCGATTTTACTGGGCAGATATGTATAATGGCATATACCCTTAATCCCCCACTATATATTCCAAAAGGTAGCAGGATTGCCCAACTGCTGGCTTTTGATAACATTCTAGGGGACTCACCCAGCGCACCCTGTATAAGAGGCAATCAAGGTTTTGGGTCTACTGGTCCCGCTGTCTGTTTTACACTAAGCATGGATCAGAGACCTTTAGAAGGGGTAATAGTTACCCAGGATGGGCATTCTATCTCATTAACAGCTATGCTAGATTCAGGTGCCGACGTGACCATAATCAATAATACCAGGTGGCCCCGTGAATGGGCTTGTGAAGCTATCAAAACCACAATTGCCGGAGTTGGAGGCAGCTCTATTCCCCATATTAGCAAGCAGCCGGTAATTTTCCAATTTCCGGAGGGCCAGCAAGTAGCCCTCAGGCCTCACGTGATGGCGTTGCCTGGTGGGTTACAAGCTCTCATAGGTCGCGACATTCTGGGACAGTTAGGAGTGGTAATGACTACAACACCTTTTCGAGACAGGGCCCTGGAGAGCAGCCGCCCAACCCTCCATTGACCTGGATATCAAACGATCCGGTCTGGGTTGACCAGTGGCCCATGACTGAGGAGCGGTTGCAAATTGCACGCCAGCTGGTGGCGGAACAGTTAGAAGCGGGGCATATTTGACCTTCTGTTAGCCCCTGGAACACCCCTATTTTTGTTATTCCTAAGAAAAGTGGGAAATGGAGATTGTTGCATGACTTAAGGAAAATTAATGAAACTATGCAACCCATGGGAGCTCTGCAACCAGGTATCCCATCACCAAATATGATACCACAGGAGTGGCATATCCTTATAGTAGATTTAAAAGATTGTTTTTTCACCATCCCTTTGCATGAGCAAGATTGCTGCCGATTTGCATTTTCAGTGCCCACTATCAATAAGGCGGAGCCAGCAAAGAGATATGAATGGGTTGTCTTGCCGCAAGGCATGAAAAACTCTCCTACTTTGTGCCAGCTGTTTGTTGCCTGGGCGCTACAGCCAATAAGATTGGCGTGGCCAAAAACGATAATTTATCATTACATGGATGATATTCTCTGTGCACAGCAAGCCCCATGGTCCGAGGCCCATATCGAAGAATTGTCTAAGGCACTGGGCATTAAAGGTTTACAAATTGCCCCTGAAAAAATTCAAAGGGCCGCACCTTGGAAATATCTTGGGTGGATTATTGATCAAGCAAAAATTCGGCCCCAAAAGATACAACTAACTACTGAGCTAGCGAATCTGAAAGACTTGCAGACCCTTCTTGGAGAGATCCAATGGATTCGAAATTGCGTTGGAATTACAAATACGGACCTTCAACCGTTGGTACGTAGTTTACGGGGTACCCACCCCGCAAACCACGTCGATATGGGGCCGGAGCAGCTCCAAGCCATCTCTAAGATATGCGACAAGCTAACAAGGGCTTGGACTAGCTGACGTATATTAGAAATGCCAGTGTCATTGCTAATTTGCAATGCCACTGATTCCCCTTTCGCTGTGATTTGTCAATGGCAAAAAGAAGTGGGGGAAGATTCCCTTTCCTTATCTAGCAATGCCACTGACAAACACAGCAAAGAGGAAAGCAGGGAACAGAAAAATAAAAAGGCAACAAATAAGGCACCAGAGTTTGTCATATTAGAATGGGTTTTTTCGAAAATACAGCCACGAAAAAGCGTACTAACACGACCAGAAGCAGTGGCTGAGTTGATTCAAAAGGGGTTTATAAAAGGTTTAAACCATACCTCCCCAATCCCCTTACAAGAAATAGATCTAATGGCTAGTGTTCAACCATGGTTTGCTAAGGTTACTTGGAGTGACAATAGGACACTTCCTTTTAATGGATCTGGAGTTATTTCTTTTGGGGAGCCAGGGTATAATAACCCGCATAACGCAAAGTTAATTCTATGGCAAAACGTCAGTGGATACGACCAAGTCTGGCAAAAAGATGATCTCACTTGTCATGAATTGGTCAATACGAGTGGAGGCCACTTACTTCCCCCTGGTTTGTTTCTAATTTGTGGGGAACGTGCCTGGCCCGGCATTCCCCTGAATCCAGTGGGTGGACCTTGTTATATAGGAAAGCTCACTATGTTTACCCCAAGCGCCAGAGACCTTATCGGGCACCTAAACAGAACCTTTTCAAAATGACAGAAAAGGTCAGTATCGTGGTTTGATGAAAACTGTCAGGATAAAGTTAATATATGGGGCACAGGTATCCAAACCCTAGTTTCGCTGTTGTCCCCGCAAGTAGCCTCTGGACGGAATGCACGAAACATAAAGAATCTAGCCTGTTGGGCAGAAAAACAATTTAATTTAACATCAGAAATGATATCTGGTCTCCTGACCGACTTAGTGTCCGACACGCGGTTTTACAAGACCGCGCCGCCATTGACTTTCTACTTCTGGCACACGGGCATGGATGTGAGGACTTTGAGGGAATGTGTTGTTTTAACCTCTCTGATCACTCCAGTTCCATACACGAAAAATTAAAACAGTTACAAGACAACTTCCATAAAATCACCATAAACGAATCAGGGCTTGATGCATGGTTGAAAGAGCTGGGCATAACGGGATGGCTAATGGATATTGTAAAAACTCTTTTTATGTTATTATTAGTAGGAATATTATTATTATTTGTATTAAGTTGTGCTTTTAGATGCATAAAATCGCTTGTTACCCGCTTGTTAAACCAAGCTTGGATTGCTCAAGAAGAAGAGAAGGGAATTGTGGAAGGATGGCTAGCTGACAGAGGCCACGACATCTATATGAGCAACCCAAGCTATGCTGTGGGGGATTAAGTGCCTGCTGTCAGTGAAGTAGCCTTGAGAGATTCAAGGAGGAAGTTGAGCAATTGAGCAAGCGGAAGAGGAGGAGCAGAGCGGTGGTGTTTACCATTCTGAAGTCAGATCTAGACGGCCCCTTCCGTGTCGTGACTAACCAAGGCAGACGAATCGGGTATGGACTAGGGGCGCGTGAACTGGAACTAATAACCAATCCTATGCATTGTTTAAGCACGTGTATATTTAGAACGCTATATAACCCGCCAAGTAGTATAATAAACAAGGCTGATGCTGGTACTCATCTTGAGATTGTCATCAGTACTTCGGACCGCCGCCCCGACTCCGACAAGAATGAATATTTATTAGATAGGCAGAATATCTCTGGACTTATTGTGTAAATATGATGTAGCTGGCTTTGCTGTGCTTGATTTGTGGAAAACCAACGAGCACCCAGGCTTGAGCAACCCTGAAATAAATTAGCAATGTCTCTCCTGAGTATGTGACTACTGACTCATTGCAGACCGGGCGATGGATCAGCTTTTTGGACAGCAGTTTTTGGCAAACCAGTTGGGACCGTTGTGAAGCCTTGCCCGGATCATCGTGCCGGCTGCTGGTGGGGACAATCTGCTCTTCAGACTCTAATCACGCACCAACCTGTTGTTCGGAGGACTCCGTGAGTAATCTCCCCATCCTGAGCGGGTAAGCGACTCAAAAGTGCAAGGCATGATAGGGAGACATTGTATGGGTAACAAAAGGTAAAGGTAAAGGTTTCAAAAGTGTTTTGTAAGTCTTGTGTACAATTGGACAGTGGCGACTGGAGTGCATAAAACAATAGGTAAAGTTAAAAGGGTAAAAAAGGTATTTTGTAAACTTTGTGTACATTTGGACGGTGACAACTGGAATGCATGAGAGCGTGGTTGGCAAAAACGTTCTTTTTGGATAACATCATGGGAGCAGGACAATCTGCAGAGGTTTCCCCTTGCTCCCCGTTGGAATGCATCTTGAAACATTGGAATAAGTTTGGTGGGATCCTCTAACAAAGAGGAAATTAAAAGAATATTGTACTCAATGGTGGCCAAAGTATAAATTGGAAGATGAGGAAAAATGGCCAGAAATGGTGTCTTTGAATTATAATACAATCTTGCAACTTATGTTGTTTTGCAAAAAGGCAGGATAAGTGGGATGAGATTCCATATGTGGATTTGTTCTTTACTTTAAGAAATGATCCGGAAACAAGGAAGAAATGTAAGTTGTTGATATGTGATTCAAATCTCTTAATGATTGTGGATGACATGAAAAATGTTTAAAACTGGAAGATAAGGCAAATAAAATGATTTTTACCACCTTGTTTGTAGGACAGTTGGCACCTGATATTAGGAGGAGATTGCAGAAAGTAGATGGAATGTCAAGAATGACCATATCTCAGTTAATTGAAATTGCGTATAAAGTCTATAATAATAGGGAGGAAGTTGAAAAGAAAGAAAGTGAAAAAGAAAATTAAAAGCTAGGAGGCAGAATGCAGCAATATTGGCAGCTGCCTTTGTTGAGGCACAGGCTCCATTTAGAGGTCAAGGTTTCAAGAGGGGACCAGGACGAGGAAGGGGTTGAGGTATAGGGAGAAGATCGGGATTTAGAATTCCACTGGAGAGAGATCAGTGTGCTCTTTGCAGAGAAAGGGGACATTGGAAAAATGAATGTCCAAAAGAACAGCCTAATAGGACTCCCATCTCAGCTACAGCCCCAGTACCCAGGGTATTGACTGCGATCGTGGAAGAGGATTCGGACTGATGGGAACCGGGGGTTGAGGAAATGAAATCCCCAGCTGAACCCCTGGTTGCTGTTAAGCTGGGGAACAATGGAGTTAGATTTCTAGTTGACACAGGAGCAAGCTACTCTGTATTAAATAGTGGCAAGGGACCTACGAGTAAATATTCTATGGCTGTGGTTGGTGCAATGGTAAAGTGGGAGGTTAGACCCTTTTTCCAACCGATTAAATGTAAAATTGGCAACAAGACGTTTGGACACGAATTTTTATACATGCCAGAATGTCCAGTACCTCTAATGGGAAGGGACTTGAATCGAGAAAAAGAAGAGATGTTTATCATCTACCTAATGACTGTGATTCACAGTGCTGCCAGTTTTGGGGTGTGCTGCCTGGCCTGGGGAAAGGTGCCCAGTTTGGGGGTGTTTCTGCATTTGGCAGTTCCTTCCGTGCTTGGGGGACTCTTGGCAGGTTTATGGTGTGCCCCTGGGCTTGGGGGTGTTTGTGGGTTTGGAGGTCACCAATGGGTTTTGAGGGGTATGCCTGAGTGTCGTGGTTGCTGCCAATTTTGAGGGAAACTTCAGGGTTTGGGGGTGTTGCTGTGTCAGGTGCATGCTGCCAGGTCTGGTGGGTGCTGCCAGGTGTGGGGTGCATCTGGATTTAGGGTTTGTTCCTGGATTTGGGCAACGCTACCAGGTCTAAGGGTTATTTTGGGTTTGGGGGCTGCCACTGGGTTGAAAGCAGCATCTGCTCCAGTGGACACAAACCCTGTCCCTGCAGCAGTGCCAGCAGTGCATCTCGTAAGGCGCTGGGCACCGCTGTGGTCATGCTGCGCTCTCTGGCTGGTTGTTTCAGCAGCTCGGGTACCTGGCTGGCCTCCCTTGAGAAGAGCTGGGGTGCCACCCTCAGATGGATTTCACTTGCCGTGTTTGAGGTGAGATTGTGTCTCTCATGTTTAGAGTACTTTCGGGTAGTACACACCATGCCGTCTGCTCTGCCTTGGTAGTAAATGATGTGTTTCTGGTTGTAGTTTAATTACCCTATTCCTTCTTTTGAATCTCTGATGCGGATCACTCAGGGCCATTGATGGAGGCTGATTTTTGCACTGTGCCTGCTGTTTTGCTTGGCAGTGCGGCAGGAGGGGAGCCGGGCAGCACTGCTCCACTGCTGCTTGCTGGGGTAGCCGTGGAGGAAAGAGGCTTTAGGAAATCCTTTCCCAAGTCCAGCTGAAGCTCAAGAGGTTTTCTGCCAGTGGAGTTGCTCCGGCACTTACATCACTTGGCAAGGCCTCTAACTTTTCTTGGGTTCACCTTAGTTTCTGCTCTGTATCAGATTGCTGCCAGGCATTGAATTCATGCAGCCTGTGCTCCTGTTGACTCGACTTGTTGCTTTTTGTCACAAAGGGGTTCGTCAGGCAACTGTCTGGTGAACGAGGCTTCCAGTGATGGTTCGCTCTCTGGATATTCCAAAACAGGAGAAGGACGCAAGTTAACATTTTTAAGCTGAGTTAAGTTGTAAGTTTTGGAGCTGACCGATCCAACAAAATTGTGCTTAGGAAACCACAACTCAGGTATCTGAGGGCTTGTTGTGCCCAGAAATAAAGCAGGCTGCATCAGTGTGACTCTAGTCACGATATACTATCAAATCTCTCATGAGTTCAGGTGACAGAATAATTTGTCTGCTTCCAACTACATTACAGTTTCTTGTTTTCATTTTGTAGCTGTAAGAAATTATTACTGAAATAAAAGATGCCAGTGAATGCACCGAGCCATGTCAAAGCAGCTCAGACTTGTGTCGTTTCAAAGTCCTTGGCAGGGAGAACCAAAGATGTTCACTTTAAAACTAGTCGTGAGGTACACAACCTAGAACTTAGGTCAGAGGTGTTCTTTGTCCTTTTTTACCAAAAAAATAGCAATGCTTTTAATTTTGGGCACGTTTCTGAAAGCAACCAATGTTAACATGACTTATTTAGCCAGACAGAAGCATTTCAGTAGGAGGTTGTGGTGTGTAAGAGCCAAGGAGTGCATGATGGGCTGCTCTGGGAAGGAAGGGGTCTGATGGTGACTTGGTTAACAAATCATTCAAGGCACACCTTCACTGAAAGGCCATACGCCGCTCCCTTCCCAGTTGCTCTTCGCCAACCATTTCTGTGCTTCAGCGTGGGTAACTGCCAAACGGAGGAGGCGGGAAATTCGCTGTCTGTGCAGAGCGGTGATGGCGGCAAGAGGGCTGGGTTTAATGGGGAGAGCACAGCTTTACAGGAATCCAGCGCGTTTGGTGGGGGGGAGGGCTCTTGATTTTTGCATGAAGTATGCATCATGCAGCAACATTGCTGACTTAACCCAAAGCACTTGATTGCTTCCTTAATAAACCGTGACTCCCGGTCTGGAGAAAGAAGCGTGGCGTCAGTCTCTCAGGTCTAATAATTGCTTCCTGATCATGTTTGGTAAAATGATGGGAAACATAGGGACTTCATTCTGTTGGGACAGCCGAAGCCCGTTTGGGGTGTGTGGATAACCGCGGTAGTTCAAGTGCTGCCTTAGGCCCATCGGTCTGGATGATTGTGTCAGTCTTGGCTGGCAGCTGTCACCTGTGTTTGGGCACACAGCACTGTATCCTGTTCTGCTGAGGACAGCTCCTCATTTGCTTCCGGCTTCAACTCCTTTTGCAGTATTCATTTGCCTGGGGTTTGCTGTTTTGAGACAGTGAAATGAACTTAATCAGGCTTCTCTGACACTTTGTGTCTTCTACGTAGCAAGCTGTCGGACATAGTTTTGGAGAAGGAATGGTGACAAGCCTTTGCTGGTGTGGTATTGTTTTACTTGTGTGGTGGAGAGAATACTTAAATTGGTAGGAGGGTCACCAAAAACCTGGGCCTGTTGCACGTGTTGCAAATGTTTCTGCGGTTCACCTTGTTGGGTAGCTGTTTGTGAAAAGTGTGTTTCAGAACTAGATGTTCAGAAGCTGTCTGGATATGGTCCTGGGCAGCCTGCTCTAGGTGACCCTGCCTGAGCAGGGGGATTGGACCAGATGACCTCCAGTGATTCCGGAAAGCCTTTGTCTTCCTTGTGACTCTGTGATTCTGGAATTTGTGCTGGGAGGGGCAAGTGCTGTGGGGTACGCGGGGAATGTTGTCTTAACTATGGTTTCCCTCTATCAGGAAGGCTGCGGGTGTGCTCTGTGCTGAGCGCTCAGCGCCTACGCCTGTCTGTCCAGGTACGCCAAGCAACGTGAAAAAGAGCATAATTTCAGAACTGACTGCAGGAGCTTTTGCTAGCTCAGCCACGTTAGAGAGGGACTGCAACTCTTGAATGCAAGTAGAGTTGTGTTAGAGAATAACCACAGGAGGCAGCTGGGTAAGGTGGCTCTAGTGACAAATGCTGAGGTGTCTTGGATTTGTTTGTTTGTCATTTAAAGGGAAACCAAATCTCTGGTCTGGATCAGATACGGGATTGGGGCTGTTGGGTGCTGTTGGGATAGAGAGCTGAAATTTGTTCTTCTCACCTACTGCTGCAGATTCGTGCTTCTCGGAGAGCTTGTGGAGCATCCACAGAAACTCTGCAAGACAACCTGTCGGCTGCACTTGAGTGGATTGAACCTGACTGATTGTAGAATTCTGCTGCAGACCGTCTCTGTTACGCTTGTGGCTTTTTAGGTGAAAACTTAGGTTTTGGACTGAATGTAGGAGTTTTGCCTAAAACATCGGGGGGAGGTTTTCTGCCTAAGTGGGAAAGAAATGACGCAGCGGTGCTCGCGAAATCACCTGCTAACTCACTCACTAAATCCTCTTTCTGCAGGAGTAAAATATGGCAATGTGCAAGTTCGCTGAACCTGACTAGTAGGGTGCTGAAAGTGTCTTTTCCATCCAGTGCTTGTGAGTTGCTTCCTGTGTTTCTGGGAAAATGCCACTGAAGCAGTCATTAATGCTGATTTGAAAAGTTCTGTAATTGTCATCTTTCCCTGCTATTCAACAAAGTGGGTGCTGTTTTTCTTCTATTTCTTCTTCTTTGGCTTCTTCCCACTCCTTGTCCTGTTTCCTTAGAAAACGTGATCTGAACAGTGTCACGCCATGCTGTCCGTTCTCTGATCACCAAGGAACACCTCCCTGGAATCACTTTAGCTGCCACACCTGGCTGACAGAAAGAAAGAGTGACGCCTGTCAGCTGCAGCTTTTCTCGGTGAGGGAGTGAGACTCTACGTGCACAAGGGAGTTAAAAGTTGACTGAGTGTGTCTTGGGTGCTGTCCTTTCCAAAAGTAAAGGGTTTTTTGCAACTCTCCTTGCAGACTGAGTGTGTAGTTTCACACGTGCATGAGCTAGCAGAATGGCCTCCTGCCCCCACATGGAGACGGGCAAATTCCCTCTCCTTCTCCCCAGTGCATTGTCCTGCCTCCTTCCTTGTGCCAGCGTTTATGCTTGCTAGTTCTCTCTGCCAGCCAGTTTAACTCTCTCATGTGGTGGGAAGCTCTCTGCTTTTCTGGGTTAGTTTCCTGCCTGCTTAGGGAGTTAGTGTGGCTCATAAAGTGCTCTAAAGCTCGTGCAGGCCAGTGCAAGGGAAGCCACAGGAATGCAGGAGTAGAACAAAGGAGCAGATGGAGAGATGGGAGGTGGCAGCACTGAAGTCAGCCTGTTTTGTGAAATCATATCTTCAGCTGCGACTGACCATATTTTTAGCTTTTTCTTCAGTAAGCCTGCAGCATCGTTGGCCTTTGAAAGTGACTTTCATGAACTGCCATCAGTGAAAACTGACATCCCAGAACTCTGACTTGGCTGCATGTGATTCTGCTCAAACATGTAATTTCTCATTATTTTTTAATTTTCTGGAGCTTTTTAATCCAAAAATCTCTTATCAGTCTCTGACTCATGGCACGTTCCTTTCTTTGGAAATAGTTCACGAAGTTTGGAAGCCCTAAGTACCTAGGGTGAAGAAGCGTGGTAATTTTGGCAGCTTGTGCCCAGACCGCTTTCGTGTTGGATACAGCCGGGAGGTTGGATTCTGGTTTGCTCCTGAACATGGAGTGTGCCTGTGGCGTTTCACACTGATCTGATTTGTAACAGAGAGAAGTAGGAATGTGGTCGCAGTCACTGTTTTCAAAGAGAGCAGAAATGCAGTTAGTGTTGGACATATCTCTCAAAGGAGAGGCCTCATGCCTTTAACCTACCTCTAACTATTTTCCCACTGTTTTGATTTCCCAGTAATCCTTGGTTTAACTTAGCAGAATGATGGAAGTACAACATCCTGAGTACTGCAAGTACACACCCTGAGGCAGGGTGACTCAGGGCCACTCACGGAGAGCATGCAGTTGAGAAGGTTTCTTGAATGCCCTTACGTGCCCTATTGGAAAGTACTTATTCACTCTTTTTCTTAAGCACTGTCTTGCTACTAGTACAATATATTCTGTTAGTAATCATGAAGTACTTCCCTCAAAATGCTGACTTGTGCCTAGTGCAGGACCCTGACTGCTGCGTCCTGTGTTTCACGCGCTCGTTGTTTTCACGCTGGCAGAAAATACTGGGACATATTCTCAAATAGTTCCAGTGCCTGTGACTTGAAGTATAGGAGATTCCTGTGCCCAGCCTTTAGAGCACAGTCTTTCTCCACACAAGTACCATTTGTATAAATTGTATTTAGTCATAAACACTTCCCTTTAATAACTTTGTGTTGCTCCCAGAGTCTCGCCTTCAGAACTAGCTGTAACCTCCTATGCCGTAAGGAAAACAGGTTATTAGTGCACGCTGGAAGAAGCAATCCTAAACCTTTGTTTGCAGGAGAACGTGTCTGGTACAGATAACACAATATGCTTTGTGTGCACATTTAGGTGGCTGGCTGTACTGCTTTGTAGCACGGGGTAAGGGCTCTGTTTGTTGCCTGCGTTGGTCAGCATGCGTAACACCCAGGCATGGTGAACTACGTTTAGTATCTTCCTTTTGAGACTCCATGAAGAAAGCAGTGCTGTTTGAACAAGGTAATTAAATCTGTCTTGTCTTGCGGAGGCTTTTTCAGTAACCATTTCAGGACTTGGAAAGACAGTTACTTGAAGGCGATTGTATTTCCACGTGTAGGGACTCTCTCTTCTCAAGGTGCCTATTTAATCTTGTAAATCACTTCAGCTTTCAAGTTCTTCCACCAGAAAATCTCTCTTGATGTACTGAAATGTGACGTCTTTGTGGAGCACCTCCAGAAGTGTGGGAACTGTCTGAAAGGCCTGGAATTGTTTGTGAAATACTGCAGAGGTGTGATAAGGACAGGCAATTGGTAGGAAAGGACCAGAATAAGGAATACGAGGCTTTATCAGTATTTTAAAGTGCGGTGTTCTGTTTACCTCATAAGTGTATGGAAAACTACGCTGGAATTGATGAGCTATGAAAGTCTGTATTGCTTGTAACATGAAGATATCAACAGTATGGTTTGTGGAAGAGCTTGAGAATGAAGGTAGTTAAGAACTTAGTATTCCTTCGTGTTCAGAATAAACGTGCAAAAAGTGAACAAGACATACATGATGCGTGAAATCTAGCAGAAGATAATGAACAATAAGGAATAAAGTCTAAAATCAAAGGAAAGGACAAATGGAAACTTCTGCCTGTTACTGAGCTTTTTAAAAGATGATTTTTCTCAGATTGCATCTTTCTAACCTACGTGAGTAGACTTGGACTCAGTGGATTGGGCTTTATTTCCTGTTATTTATCTTGTCAACACCTCTGCATCACTTTTTGTTGGTGATCTCATAGGCATCAGGAAAGCAAAGGATTCTCCTTTTGCTCTGCTGTGAGATCCAAAACTGTCCTGCGTGCCATTTTTTTAAGGAAAAGAGCTACAGAAGATGGATAGGAGAGTATTCACTGCAAACTGATGAAACTTCTGTCAGTCTCAAAAATATGTATGGCTGACAGGAGTCTCTTTTTGCAATTTTTTCTTTATTTACAGTGCAGAATGCAAGAGCTAACAGCTCAGGTAACGAGCAGTCTGCTGCAGTTTCCAGCAGTGACTATTCAGGCATTTGGGGAAGATGAGACAACCCTCGATTCTGTGCTGCGTGGGAAGTTTTCCAGAGGTAAGCGTTTTCCTTTAAATTGGGCCTTGCTATAAAGTTGTTACTGCCTGGAGGTTACCTGAAGCATAGGGCCACAGTATCAGCTGTGTCTGGTTGGTGCTGTTCAGATGCATCAGGTTTTGAGAGAAGAAAAAGGATGTACTATGAAAAAAATATGAAAATGCTAATATTAAAACATTAGTAGAGTAAAATTTTGAAATTACAACAGCCTGCACCAACCTTGTGCTATTAAAATAATTTCCTTACGCATGCCGAGTCAGTGAGCCCTCCGCAATTTCTAATTCAATAAAAGGCAGTTTTCAAAAAAGTAATAGTGTTGTTTTGGGCCATATTTATTTGTACCATCGTAACACCACATGCAGAAATAGTTCTTCTACAATGTTACAGAGGCAACCCCCCCTGCTTCTTCTTTTCTAGCCTGAATAAAAGCAGAAGGAAGAGGCTAGATAACCCTGTTAAGCACTGCAGCCAGATTTCCAAAGTATTTAATAGGATGCAGATGAGTATCCAGTGAGAGTTGCTGAAAGTGGCTAAGCAGAGTAGGTAGTTGACTTTGTAGGTGATCTGAATGTAGAGCTGGGTGCCTGTCTGGATGTCCAGGCTTCTGTTGAGACCACGTAGAATCTCGGTACCTGACTGTCAGTGCGGTAATTGAGTTAATACTTCCTTTGGGTTGGAAGTAGTTCAGTGAAACAAAATGTGTTAAATTCTCTCTGTAATCAGCATGTGTAAAAGTTTAAATTCACTCACGCAGTGCCCACTTGAAGGTAATTCCTTGCTGAAGTCCAAATCCCTGCCCAAAGTAGGCATGTGCCAAGCAAAGTTAATAAACTGGAAATGAATTGGCTTAGATTCATTATATTTGAAGTATGGTTTAGGACTTGTATTCCCATCTGTGTTTAGATGATTTCTAGCAAAACCAAGCCGAATATGGTGCAAAGACTAGCGATCAATATATTGTAATCTTTATCCCAAACAGTGAGAATTCTTCAGTGCAGGAACGACAAGTACAAATGCAAAATAATAAGGTGGTTAATTTTAAGATGTATTGCTTGAGGATTTCAGGGTGATTTTAAAGAAGTGATGAGAATTAGGTAAGTCTGTCTTCCTCTGTTAG
Source organism: Morus bassanus (assembly GCA_031468815.1). NCBI lineage: Eukaryota > Metazoa > Chordata > Aves > Suliformes > Sulidae > Morus > Morus bassanus. Next base: position 7,944 of record JAVHSO010000109.1, on the reverse strand, counting down.
GTCGTTGGCGTGTGGTCCTCAGCTTGAGGTAGTGAACGCTGTGACAGGAGAGCGGCTCTCTGCATACCGTTTCAGCGGAGTAAATGAGCAGCCTCCCACCATTCGCGTGGTAAAGGAGTTTTCCTGGCAGAAGAGAACTGGACTGCTGGTTGGCTTGGAGGCAGGAAAGGGAAGTGTTCTCTGCCTGGACGACCTTGGAACATCAGGAGTGGTTAAAGCAGTTGTTCTTCCGGGAAGGGTAGGTCCTTTTTCATGGGAGAAGCGAAGCTTTTCTGTTGTTAGGTGCTGCATAATGTTGTTTCAGGAAAAGCTTTGGAGCGTCTCTTTGCCAGGAGGTATTTTTTTCTATATTGCGTCACCATACTGTCACTGCAGAGTATCCAGTCGAGAGCGCCTTGATGTAAAATCGTGGGCTTAATGGTACCATTATCTTTTGAGTTTCCTGGTAGCAAAACAAGTTTTCTGATTTTTATGGTAAAACGCGTAGTTACCTAATTCTCCACTTCCACAAAAAGGCCTTGAAAACTATCTTTTTTTTGGCCAGAGTGAAAAAGAATCCCTCCCCGCCCCCCCTTTCAAGTGTCTCTAACATCCATGTCCTAAATGGTTCCTTTCTGTCAGAAATACTGTCTTTAAAATATCTCAGACTTCCACTGTTGGGCTGTAAATGACTTGGACACATTCCCATGAGTCTCGGACTAGCAAGCAGGTGACTTTAGAGCAGAACACATTTTTCTGTTGACTTAGGATAGGAGAAAAGAGCCTTCAGTGCGTTATCTGACAGGTGGTTAAAAGATTGACCTTCAGTCTGAAGTCCTTGAATCTCTGCTTATTGAATATTGTGTTTGTGTAGATGGGATACACTGGTGAAATGTTACTCATTTTTCCTGTCTTCTCTAAGCCATAAACCCAAATGATGTCACGTCCCCTCGGCTCATTATCTGAATGTAGACAAGGATCAGCGTAAGTTAATGGAACATCAAGATCTGCGCTATTTTTATCACCTGAGAATCTGCAACAAAGAAATACTTACTTATTACTCAGCTTTCCATAATGTGATTTGGTTGGACTTGCTAGAATACAGGTGGAGCTTTGTCTGTCTGTAGTGTTACAGTGTGATTACTAGTAGTAAGCGTTTGCGTGGTGGCAATTTCTAAAGAGGTGAGTTGGGCGGGTGCTCCACTGTGTTAGTTTGCCTGTCACCTTGATAAATCTCAGAGTTTTAGATGGAAAGGCAAGCTGTGTGCTGACGTGTGCGTATAATCTGTAAGTAAATTATGTTTGTGAAAAATGACATAGTTTTGTAAGTCTTATTTCTTAAATCTAAGTAAGCTGGGAATAGGAAAAGGAAAGGTTAAGAAGGATCGTGTCACCTCTTGAATCTGTGTCTACCAATGTGATTTGAAATAGAATCTAGTTATAACTCTCCATTGTCTTAGGGAGTTTTTCTACACCACAGAAAAAGTGGTTCACATTTGAATGTGAAGAATATGAAGAAGCCCTGGGGGGGAAAGTTGGCTGTTGTGTGATAACGGTTATGAATGTTGGAATAAAGCCAAAGCTTCTCTGAACTTTTGCTCTTATGCCCTGATGAATGCTCTTGGTTACAAGCATGCTTGGTCTCTTGCTTTCATTTTGCTTCCTGTCTTTTTGCTATTAGATGAGTTAGATCAGCATAGAGAGGGCACGGGTATTGCTCGTTGGACTGTTAACTTCCCAGTTGTGAGTGGCAGTAAGGGTAAGCAAAAACAAGTAGATACATCTGGCACTTGGCCACTGCCCATATGTTTTGAATGTATTCTGTAACTCCTCCTTCCAAATCTATACATTACATAATATGGGGTTTTAATCTGCCTGAACGTTTTTCTGATTTTCACACTAATTCTTTTTAGAAGTAAAATGCAGATCTAGTCTTAACATCACTCTCTGCAGTTTTTTTTTGCTACTGTTTTAAGGCTTTAATGAGCACCTTAATTTCTGGACTGTTTTCCATGTGGGTATATCTTCTGTGGGCAGCTAAATTGTACAGGTTAACACAGACTTAGAGTAACTCTGGTGCAAGGTGTCAAGCCATTGGTAGATTAATACAGGGTATTTATAGTGACTGTATGACTGCCTTTTAGTGTAAGAGTAGATGTGTAGTCATTCAGAGAGTAAAGGAATGAGATTAAAAAAACAAACTCACAAGCTTAGAAAGAATTTGGTGGGGGGGTGTTTGGGTTTGGGTTTTTTTGTTTTTGTGGGAGCATCTCTAATTGCCCCCTGGACATGCGTGTGAAATGCAGCAGGAAACTGAAAATGTTAATGGAGTATTATTTGAATTGGATTCTTGTAAAAGCAAATCTGAATTTACAACACTAATGATATTAAATTGGTTTATAATGGTTGTACGTTACAGAACTCTGGAAGGGTGTTCTCACAAATTGTCCTGGTTTGTATGAGGCAGAAGGGTAGCATTCAGATTCAGTGAGCTGAGGCAAGTTTTCTTTGTTCATTCCCAGAATGAGTTGGCAGTAGTCAAGGAGACTACGCAAAGCCAGTGCGTAGCGCAGTACAAAAATATGCAGTTTCAGGAGCTTCTACATGGAAAACTGAAGTGTTAAAACTGGGAAATGTTTTTGGAAGACCATATGCAAAAAAGGAAAAGATTGATTTGGAGCCAGTTTTACAACAAAAAAAATTCTTAAAAGAAAAAGAAGTAAGTTAGCAGCAACACTTGAACTTTGGCTAATTGTGCAGCAAGATATGTGCGGTATTTCTGCTTTCCTCATAACAGTCACCAAGACTTGGAGCAGCAAGAATTCAGCCAATCGGAATGCTTCTGGTAGTCCTTTGATTAGCAGAGAAGATTGGAAATTTAATTTGATTTATAGGAAATCTGAAACAAAATGAAGTTGTCTAGATTACAATGAGCACTTCTAAGATTAGAATTGTTGTAGCCAAGACAAAAGGCAAATTGTGTAGTAGATTGCCAGGCAGGGTAGTCCTAGCAAGTGCTTGATATGGGAGAGGAGAAAACATTGGGGCTTAGGGCTTTGGATATTTTTCCCCACCTCTTGGGGGGGAAAAAACAATATATACAAAAGCGGAAACCTTGTGATGCTCACTTCTCTGTTTTATTGTCGTGTAAAACTTTGTTGTTGATGTAAAGCTTCCTGTTTTCATTGTGTTGCATTTTGCAAGAAGGCTAAAGGATCGCCCGTGTTCTTTCGTCGTACAGCTTTAGTGCGGGAGTCTCCCTGTGCTTGTATCTCTGCTCAAGCAGTCATATTGTCCTGGGATGTCTTGGAGGTGCTGGAAGGTCTGTCTTAATAAAGATCTTGTAATAAAGTTGCATGCAGACTGCTCCGCGTGTTAGAGAGCAGCGTGCACTTCCCCTCAGTTGGAGTTAGCTTTTTCTGAACAAGCTGCTGTTCTTTCTGCCGTTGTTTTCGGCTGGCTTTTTAAATTTGTGTTCACATTCATGAAAGTGCTGGTGTGCATTTAAAACTCTTTTGCTTTCCCTGGTTGCTATTTCGATTCTAAATGAGGACTGGTGTAAATTTTACTAAGCTAGTATCTCCCTTCCAGACTTTCTGAAAATATTTCATTCCCATGGAAATGGTGTGTCTACCATGCAACTCGGCCGCTGCCTCGTCTGACTTAGAGCCATGATTTGCCCTAATACCTGTTTGGCAAAGAAGGCTGCGTATACTGTATCCCAGTGCTGGTGGGCTGTGAGCAGTGGGAGAACGAGACTGAGTTTTGTCTTTCTTACGGAAGTCCCTTCAATATGATAGAGTTTCTTGCATATAACTGATTTTCTATGTTTTCTTCGAGTTAATGGTTTCGAAGTAGGAAATGGAAATTGGTAAGCTGTAATAATAGAATGCACCATTGCAGTTGAAGTTAACTCAGTTAAATAACTGTAGGAAATCTGGTAAATGGAAGGCAGTAACGGATTTTTGTACAGGGCTTTTTTTTTTTTTTTCTTGGTATAATTGGAAACAGTGCTTTGTTTTTAAGTCTTATGTTCCTAATTCTGGCTTCACTTTTGAGTGATTTCTATTTAGCTTGTGAAACAGCTTAAATATTAACTTGTAGTTTTCCTGTAGTTAACTGCTATAGAACCCATAAGTAATCCCAGAGGAGCCAGTGTGAGCCCTCAGCACCTACATCAGACTCTGCGATGGCTCTTTGGAGTGTCAGCAGTGGCTACAGATGTTGGTCATCTACTTCTGTTTGACCTGTGTTTGGATGGTCTCTCTTGCAGTCAGGTGGAAAATGAAGCATCGGGTGAGCTTGCGGTTTTTAAACTTGAGTTTAAAAGTAATAAAACTTGTGTCTTTTAAATCAAAAATATGCATCCCACTTTGAAGATAGTGGTGTGCAGACATTTACGACTACTGATTACAGATGGCGGTGTGAGATCGTGTAGTCCTGAACGGGTTAAAAATGGGAGTGGCTTAATACTCCTTCTAATGTTACAAATACCCCCTCCCACCAGGATCCCTGTGTCACTATGATTCTTGCCAGCGAGGTGTAGGAATCTTACCATCTGAGTCAGTGCAGCTGCCTGGTAGGAAGGTGTGTCGGACGTGCCCTATTTCTTTGGAACGTTCTTCTGCTTCTGTTAATTGACTTGGGGCAAATTTTAGGCTTGTTTTTTAAACTAAACCTGACTTACCAAAACCCGTGCATTTGGATGAACAAAACCTCTAAGTTGTGCATTCAGATTGCATACACTGTTTTGGCTCTTCAGGAGTTGATGTCACTTCAGATAGCTTCCTCATGAGGCCTAAACTCCTGATCTGCAGAGCCCAGAAGAATTTGTCTATGAAGGTTACACTTTTACCTGGTTTTGAAATAGGATTGAGAATAGCTGTCCAGTTGGAGAGTTCTTATGTTCTTTGACTACATACAAAATGGAAACAGCAAGCAAAGTGTTGCATAAATGGGTGTTTTGCCTGGGATGGTAGAATTAGGTTATACATGTTGTCACATCAGTGTTTAAAATGCCACCTAAATGGCATAACACGTTCATTTATTGCGTGGTTTTGTGTGCGTAGGTCTAGTAGTTGTCACTAGAATTCCTGCTGACGTTCCACAAAGAAGAGAAGCTGTGACAGGAGAGGGGAGACATCTCTGCTTTCAACTACAAAATCCTTCAGGAACAGCAATATCAACCCTGTGCTACATAAGCAGAAGCAATCAGCTTGCTGTGGGTTTTTCAGATGGCTACCTGTCACTTTGGAATATGAAAAGTCTGAAGCGGGAGTAAAGTAGGCCTTTGCACTTGGTCATGCTGGGAGGTGCAGGGGTCTCAATGTTTTGCTTAAGGAGGAAGTATGTTAATTTAAAGAGAACTTTTTCAGGGACGGAAATGTTGAGTATAGTCTTGGAATGTTTAGAAATCCCCTTCTGAAATAACTATGAAGTCATACAGTAAGTGGATTAAGTGGACGGCCTTCTCCCCAGTGGACTAGGATTGCTTTCTTTATTGTGCCTGTGGATTGAGGAATTGCGGAAGGCATGCTTCTCTGGGTTATGTCAAGCAGTTAGGATGTGATAGAACTGCTTTCTATAAGAGAGTTTGTTTTATCAGCAGTATTCAGTGTAGCAGGAAATGTGTGTATCTCGATGAAACAGATTTTAAAAATGATTTCTCAGAACCAGTTCCTGCAATTAGGGCATACACTGAAAGGCTAAAGTATGTTAATGATGTGATTTTGGTGATAATATTCTTTGAAGCGTCCAGGTAGAAACTAGTGAGATGTGAAAGATCAATAGCTGATCTGTGCCTGAAAATACATTCTTTCCCACATTTCAGCCTTGACCAAAAGAGGGGATTGACCCATTGCAAGGCATCGAGGCGTGTGAATGAAAGTCTGCTTGGAACACTTGGAGATGAGAACAATTTATAAGCAATTATAAATTTACAAGCAATAAGTCAATTTATAGCAACAGAAAAGTGAGAGAGATGATTTCAAATCTGCCAAAGAGCAATCTCACTTGAAATATTTGACCAAATTCAGATAGGGATTCACTTAAGCAAATCTGCAGTTGCTCGCTGGAAACTCTTGGATGCATAAATAGAGGGTGGAGGAATAGTTAGGTGGCGAGAATAGATTGTGAAGGTACAACTAAGGTTCAGAAATCTGGAAGGGAAATGCTTTACACAGTCCAAGTAAAGAAACGAGAAACTGCTTCTGTTTGGCGCTGTTTTCAGCTTGCTCAGAAGAGATGCTGCATTTGAAGTTCAATATTGCAGCAGGCGACAACAGTAGGAACAATCTTTTGCCTGGCAGCTGAAGTAATCTCTGATGTTCCTCCTCTTCCTCATGCAGAGGAGGAGATAAACCCAGGTTATTGCACTTGACGGACAGTAATTTCCTCACCTCTTGACTGTTGCTTAAAATGTAATCACTTCCTTGACTCACTTGTTTGAGATGGGAATATGACCTTCTGTACTTTGAGGAGAAGCATGTAAGGTGCTCTTTGTTCAGAAGATGCTTCTACCCTTCTACAAACAGTTAGGGCCAGTAGGCTCACCCTGTTTCTTTTTCTTTTTTTTTTTTTTTTTTTTTAAAACCTGTAGGCACCACTCTTAGCTTGAAGGAGGAAGGATTGCTGTCTACGCCGTTACTTTTCAAGAGCCTGAGAATGATCCTCACAATTGTTGCTACCTGTGGGCTGTTCAGTCTACACAAGAAAGGTGAATAAAAACTTACTATAAGCCTTTGATTTTCCTTTTTTAATATTTGTTCACATACAGTGGACACACATTTTTGTTTATTTAGCTGTGCAGAAGATCCTCTCAGGTACGGAAGGTGCTGAGCTGATGGTACAATTTTTACAGGATTTAAGAGATGAAGAGGGACCTACTAGTTCCTAGCTGCCGAACGAAGGCAAGGCGACAGCGGCTATATTTTTGTGCTTGCGTTCTGAAATGATTTCCTTTGTTTCTTGATGACTGCTTCATGATTTGCTTGATACTCACACCATGGTATTAAAATACCATTAAAAGTAGTTGAGGCTGCAGATCTAGACCACTGAACATGCCGACACAAGAGCCTGCTGCCCCTAAAGGAGGAGGTGACAGTATGGCCGATTACCTTGTGCCAGCTTTAGCCTTCGTGAGCCGGTTCAGCTCGCCTGGCAGAGAAACTGTTCAGCAGCAAAGTCAATGGTTTCCTGCTGGGCTCATGAATGAAATCAGGATGCGGAAGGGTGCCGTGTATGCAGGAGAGGGAGCGGAGCTTTGGTGGTAAGGGAAGGGGAGAAGGATCTCACCCTTTCAGCATCGGCTCAGCTGTTCACAGAGTGGCAATCTTTTTCAGTTTGACTTTAAAGCAGTTCTGATGGAGAACTCTTCACTGTGAAGAACTATTCCCAACCATTTCTAGTCCAGACAACATATGAAAGCTTTCAAATTGTGTGGTTAGCATTTGCCCCAGAAGCTGTGAGTGTCCAAATTTCCTCCTTTGTGTTTTGGCGGCTAAATGTGACCAATGATCATGTTTTGGGAAGTGCTGTTTTTCTCTTCAGCGAGACAATGCTATTAAGGAAACTTCAGTCTAGATCTAATGAAAGGATAATGAGGACTATAAAGCAGCTTTGTAACCAAATTTCATTAATTTATACCTTTTTCAGTGAAGGTGATGTTGTGAGTTTCCATCTGTTGCAGTTAGCATTCGGTGACAGAAAACGCTTGGCATCAGGACAAGTCATGTATGAGGTAAGACGTGCATGTATGTGAAAGGATGGAAATAGTCATTCTCTCTAAGTGAGTATCACTTAAGTTGGCAGGGGTAATATTGACCATGAAAATTCAGAGATGACTAAGAAAAAAATCTTTTGCTGAGTCTTCTTGGGCACGGCCTTTGTCCCTACTTTTTGAAAACAAGTCATACAATTTTATACTGCAGTGTCGAGTGTTCCAACCAGACTCATCTGCAAAGAGCC